>VMDR010011043.1:0-29381 GCA_007922815.1 Macrotus californicus
TCATCTAACTCATTTTGTCGTACATTTTTTTTGACTTTTTAAAGCCTGTTCTCTCCTTTTGAAAATAGTAATACTGATACCAACACTTATAGCTCATGAAAGGAGTTCCCCAAAGTCTCTCTGTGGTTTTAACAAACATTTTTGTAATTTAATGAAAGTTCCTCAGAGGATGGCTAAAAAAAACAACAACACTTTTTCTCATTTTTGTAGATATTATCTATTTTATTCACTATTCTTGTCTTACTAGCACTCATGAGAGCAGATTCTTGCACTGCAAAGATTTCCAACATATCATTTGCTTATAACACATTTTTTCCCTCAGTTTCATTAAGATAGTGGTGGTGGGGGCCGAGGATTGAGTGTGGGAGGTGGGGGTGAGGGTGGGTAGGGCAGGAAGAGTAATGGGGGGAGAATGGGGACAACTGTAATTGAACAATTAAAAAAAAAAGAGCTTTCTGGACAGCCTGAGAGCACTAGTGAGGGTTTGGTCACCAGCAGTCACCTGGTTATGAGGCAAAGGCAGCGGGTATTGTGCTGTTGAAGAAGAGGGGTTAGATCACTGGTAATCATTTCATTATCGTTGTATTAAGGGAAAGCATGTTAAAGGAATGAGAAGCAAATCTACCTCTGTATTCCAGGCACTGCGTGTCTATACTTCCAACTTTTGTGCTCATTTCCTAACCCAAAGATTTCTGGAAGGGAGGTGGTTTGTTTACATTTCAGTTATGAGGTCTGATGAATTTTTTCCACTAGGAATGGAAAGCCTGGAGAAAGAAGAGGAGGCAGTGGGTGGAGGGTTTTTGTTGTTGTCGTTACTGTTTCTTATTCTCCTCTGAGGAATTTTAAACATTTTCAAATTTTTATTTAAAAAAAAAAAAAACTACGATGGAAAACTCCTTTATGACAGCAGCATGTCCCGAGAGGGATCAGCTCAGCTCACTAAAGGAGAGGTTTTATTTTTTCATTGCTGTAATAGGATGGGGAAATTTCAGTTGCCGGAATTCATCCAGGGGAGAAGTAGGCACCAGTTTGGAAAAAAGAACACATATAATATATACATATGTATTTAAGTAACAAAAGACATAAATGGTTTTCTGAGGAGGTGGGTCCGGTTAATCAAAAGTCCCTTTGTTTTGTGGAATTCTTTGAGAGTGAGATATGAGGTTTAAAGATAGCAGCAAAGTCACAGATACGTTGTTCTGAAAAGAGAAGAGGGTGGATGGGGGGGAAAGGAGTGAGCATAGCTGGGGAGGGTCAGTTTAGAGGGAGGAGAGGAGAAGTGAGGTTATAAACACCATAAAAGGGAAAAAGGAAAAAAAAACCCTAGTGCATCTTGGCTGAGAGGTATATGGAGGGAGTAGAAATTTCTGGCAAGGTTTTTAAATTCTTTGCTGAGATGAGTAAGAATTAATGCCATCTTCTTCCTCCCCTAGTATCTTTAATAAAAGCTGCATTGCTCATTAGAGATGATGCCTTCTTCTGGGTGGAATCAAATAGTTACTGAGTTCTGTATCTGGGTGTAGATGAAAACAGCAGATGCAAACCACTGAACTTGGGGGGTGTGCAGTTGACCTTGGGGCCACACTGAAATTTACCCTTTTCATAGTGGTAAAGAGCATTCTTATTTCAAATGGGAGACTTTTTTTTTTTTTTTTGAGAAAGCAACTTATATAAATAATTTTTGTGGTATCTTTTTCTTCATGAGTATAATTATGTAGCAGAGCTAGTTTCTAAGTGTAGACTGGAATTAAATAATAAATAAAGATGAGTGTCCATTTACATGAAGTTCCAGCCCTGATAACCTGGAAAACTATTTACATTCAAGGTGGCTCTATGATAGTGGGTTATGAATAGTTAGGACCCTCAGTTTTAATCAGTTTGAAGTTGATTTAATATATGGTAGCTTTAGAGGACCTGAATGAAAACACAGGGTCCAGCAGAAGTAAGGCCTACTTGAGTGTGTTTGGTAGGGCAATAATATAGGTGGAATAATTTATAGTTTTAATTTGAACATTTCACCTAAAATGTCATATGATGTGCTTGCGTGTGATATTGTTATGCTACAGAATTACATGCTTATGATTTTGTAACAAAAGATTTTGCAATAAAAGAAGGGCGTTATTTGTGCCAGACCCTGCAGCTCCAGGGCTTGCCTTGGCTCTGTGACCTTATGGCAGTCTAGGCTTATATTGTGTAGGAAATAAGGAATGAAGACTAATGACCTCTAAGGTTTCATCCACATCTAATATGATGAGTTTATCATCACAAAAGGTTACTTCTCAAGTGGCTATAAATGTTTCCTTGATCTTTCTCAAGGCCTTAATTTTCCAAATAGCATGTGCCTCCTGGAAATACTAATAAAGTATATCCATAGGCAACCCTTAGGTCTAAAATGGCTCTCTAACCACAGTGTGGTACTTCTGGAATCTCTTAGTACATTCTCTTTCCAGTGTCATTTGGCTTTCACAGAAAACATTTCATAAATAATGGAAGTATAAAATTTGATTAATAAATGTAATAACAGTTATAAAATGCTGTTACGAAGGCAATGGTATTGACAATAAACCAGTTATGATGATAATAATAATAGTAATAAACCTAATCATAGCAAATCTTTGTACTAATAGCATTCCTCATTTGTAATAGAGCTTTAAAACATGGCTATTTGAAAAGTGATCAAATTGATTGAGAAGTTTTTTAATTTCTCAGGTACAGAAAATATATCTGTTCATTCACTCATTCAACAAAGAAATATATTGGTAAACAATCCAGACACAACCTTACCTACATGAAGCCAACAGAAGGGTCAGATATTTATCAGATAAACACCAAAACAAATATAAAACTGCACCTGTGATGTTAACAACATTTGATCCTTCAAGGAGAATAGGGTGGGCGTCCCTGAGAAAGTGGCATCTGAGCTGACACCTGCAGGCAGAGGAGGAGTTAATGAGGCAAAGTTGGAGGGAAGGGTGTTCCTAGCAGAGGGACACGTGCAGGCTGAGGCTCTGTGAGCCTAAGGGACTGAACATGGGCCTCGGCAGCCTGCACATGCTAGAGGGCAGCAGGCTTGAGTGGTAGGTGGAAGCTAGACTAGCACAGACTTGTACGCCATGTTACGGCGGTTTGTCTTTATCTTATTAAGTATACTCAGTCAATGAGAATTTGAAGAGATGGGGGTGGGGGTTGTCATGGTCAGAGTTAAGTCTGCAAAGATCACACAGGCTGCAGTTTAGAAAGATGGGAGGGAGGCCAGTCTGGATACAGGTCCATTAGATAAAAGAGGATTGCAGAACTTCAGGACAAAGGTCGGAAAAACTTGGACTAGGAAGGTGATGTTGGATATGAGAAAAAGTAGCCAGGCTTCTAGGGCTGAGGGAGTGATCAGATCTTCTCAGCAAGTACCTGGCAAGGTTTTGGTATATTTCATGAAGGTAACTTTACTGGCAACTCCTTTACTTGAGTGGAAGCTTCCCCTTTCCCATGTAAGAACTCCTGATAAAATAGGAAATAAAATGAGTTCTCCACAACTGTCCATATTAATCGCTTTTACCTTCTCCACTTTGCCTTCTGGTTTGAGCCAATGGATTTTGAGTTTGCTTATCTGGCTCTTTCAGAAGCTGCACAGCAAAGCAGGGTGCTACTATCACGGGGAATCTTGATGGCTCCTTACATTTTCCGGGATATGTAGCACTCTATTCTGCCTAGATTGGGTTTAGGTTGTAACCTCTTTATCACCTAAAGGGTTGGAGTATATAGAGGTGATGAAAACCCTTGGAGAACATTTTCTTTTCTGTGAAAAACATCAGTTAAAGGAAACATTTATGTGTATGTGACCTTTTGAATCCTTCCTCCAAATGGTGTTTTGCCTTGGTAGGTAGGCTTGGTTATATCCCTTCTACCTAAATCTGATAATAGCACACTATTACTTGAAATTGTATGAAGTAGGAAGAAGCTCTTTCCCTTTTTTTTAGTTTGCTCCTGTTTGAACTGTTTGTTCCAGGGGAATTCCCTTTAGGGAGATTGTTTTTTTTTCCTTAATGGCTCTACTGACCAAAGGCCCTCTTGTCAGCCTAGATGGGAGAGCATGAGATAGAGAATCAGTTGCTCCAATATGGCTGGAATTCAGAGTTTCTCTGCAAAAGATGAATTGGGGGGAGTCTAAGCAGATTTGAGAAGAAGGGGTTCCGGACTAGAACCCAACTTTTCATAGTCAGTGAGAAGTTTTTATGAACTGAGGAGAGACCAAAAAACTTCTTGGAAAAGTAACATCTGGAATTCAATACGTAGATGTTTTTAGCCCTGTGCTATAATTATTCTTATGCCCGAACTTTTGGTCAAATCTGTTAGGCAAAGCAGCTTTGTGTTAGAGGTTCTTTAAGGGCAGCAAGAGAGTAGAGACCATGTCTGTGTTAGTGAGAATCGAGACTAGAGAGAAAAGAACAGCTGCAAGAAGAGAGATAAGGAGCAGAGTGCAGGGAATTGAGTTGGGGGCAGCAATGGAAAACATGTATGCACCCCTTGTGCTGCAGGAATCCTAAAACATTAAAGAGGACACCAGAATTTCACAGTACTGGGAATGAGGACTTTGGTGGTGGTTGGTGCAACCATTAGGTTCTTCTGCAGGGTCACAGGGAAGGCATTCCAAGGACTCACACATAGGAGAGAGTGGTGTGGCATGGTTTATCCATGTGGAAATAGAAGCTGTCCCCTGGGTTTCCAAAGTCTAATCTTCCTCTGTCCTGCCATGGAAAAAGTCTAACTGTGTCCTCAGCAAGGCCAAGACAAAAGCCAGAATCCAGAGTTTTTACTTCATATTAAAGTGTAGTCCTTTGGAGCCCACAGGCAGTTGCTAAGCAGTCTCAGTCCCCATCCAGGTAGCTTACCTTGTTCAAGGCTGCTCTGGGGGCAGAGTCCACATGGCTGCTAGCCATGCAGTTGCTATAGCCACATGGCAATGGAGAAAGAATGCACAGGTGCATGGGGCAAGTGTGTTACCAGGTAGGCAAGAAAGGGCGAGCTTAGTCCTTTTGGAGTTCACACCATTTGCTGTGGGCTTGTTAGCTGCTAGACCCAGATGGTTGCATGCTCTTGGGAGAAAGAATACATGAATGAGCGAGTTCATCATTGGGTGGGCGAGAGAGAGAGAGACAGACAGACAGACAGAGACAGAGACAGAGAGACAGAAACAGAGACAGAGACAGAAAGACACAACTTCTTTGTTCCCAGCGGATTATATTAGCTTGGGCTTGGAATGAACCAGGTTCTTTTTCAAAAGAACCAGTCAACTTCTTGAACTTTCATGGGCTCTGGATGGGTCTCTCCCCTAGTTATACTGACAGGCCTTTATGGTCCAGCACCTCCCCGGCTCCCCCAACAATCTAGTACTGGAGTAGGGGAGGGAGGAGTGTTAGTCCCTTGGTGGAGCACAATGCTGTGGTCCCCTGGAGTGTTTGAAGCTGTAGCATACTGGAACAGGGTGCACATGCTTCCCAGTTTATTAAGCTCCATGTCTAAGTCCCTTTTGCTCTCCTTCTCAATACCTAGGTAAACACTGAGGATACAGGATCACTTTATTTGGATATTAAAGAGTTACACTGGAGGGCTAGAGAACTTGGGGCCACCTTGATTATAGTTGGTTCAGGGATGTTTCTTGGGATGGAACCAGCCAGATAGTGTTCTCTGATACCCTATACTGCCTTATATCAGGTGGATGGGCAATGGCTCAGGATGACATTGGGCAGAGATATGGAACTTGGGATCCATAAACCTGTGTATATACTTTGGCTGTTAAACTGACTCCTTCCCTAGCCCCATTACTATATGTGGGGGCACCCCCAAAACCAGAATTACCTTCTGGAGGGTGGACCCCTTGTGGTACTGGCTCCCCCTGCTAGGTGAGTGTTCTAGGAACCCATCTGTGTCAGTGCACCAGCTGGCACTGTTGTGAGAGGCTACATTTGGCTTCAGTGAATTTATTTTGAAGACTTTTTCGACATGTTTGCCCATTGCATGATGGGTGATTTACCAGCACACCTGCCCACATTGCGCTGAGTGTGCAGCAGTTTGCGAGTAAGAATGGCATGACCCCCATGCCCACCGTCCCATTCACCCGATCTTGTTCCCAGCAACTTTTTGTTGTTTCCCTGAATGGAAAAAGTCCTCAAAGGTAAATGTTTTGCTGATGTGGAAGAGGTGAAACAAAAAACGACAGAAGCACTAAAAAGCATCCAAATCGATGAGTTCAAAAACTGTTTTGAGCAATGGAAAAACATCTCAATGGGTATATTGCATCAAATGGAGAGTACTTTGATGGTGGCTGAAGTTTAAACATGTAAGAATAAACACACAATTTTTTAAATAACTAAATTCCAGTTTTTTTTTGGTTTTCCCCCTTGTAAACTTCCACAAGATCACTGCAGACTGCACATCCCTTTTCTCTGCTTGTGTTATTAAAAGGAGGTTGTAGTTTTAAAAACAAAGTAAGAAAATATCTAACTTTCGACAGCACTCAACATTGAGTACCCTCTCCGCCGGGCATATTTACACACCAATTTAAAGTTATTGCAATAACTTTTTATTATAGTTAGTATTACTTTTATTTTGCAGATGACGGAAATTAAGTTTAGAGAGGTCGTGACTTACAAAGTCCCACTGCTTGTGTATTATGGAACCAAAACTTGAACATAAGACCTTTGATGCCAAGTTCAGTACTCTTTTTATTATGCTAATTTTCCTGAATTTATTTTAATTCAAAAGTATTAGAGAGAAGGTTTTTTTTTTTTTTCTTCACTGAGATTTTCCCCAAGGTACAAACCCCATGACATTCTGGGAACAGCACGCTAGGAGTCTGTTTTATTGACACTGTTGTATTTCTTACGAATTTCTTTACAACTATAGAGTAACAAACAATGGAATAAAAAACTAAGAAGAAATTGGAGTTCTTCAGGTGAGAGTCTATTTTCATGTCCAGTTAATTTTTTGCTCAGTAGGTAAATAATACATCATTTTGGAGAATTGCAAGAACATTCTCATCATAAGTAGTACTTAGAATTTACAAGAGATTGGGGGAATGGCTTTTCAGTCTGGTAACTATTTTTATGTGCACTCACTTCCTGTTGCCCCAGGAACTCAGTGAAATGCTATTTGTTCCCTGGAGAAATTATTTCAGATCTCTATATTGATAAGACACCATACATATGCAGGTTTTCACTTATTTAACTGATTAATTCCAGGGGCACAAGAAAAAAGCTGTGTGAGATTTCCTTAAAACTTGGCTCTCTTTCTAGCTTCATGGGCTGCTGAATGACCTGAAAGAGTACCTCCTCCAGCCCTTGCCTCTAACTTGTAGTGGCATCAACAGTGCCAAAAAGAGCATTTCTGCTGTTCTTACAATTCCATAATGTACCCTGGTAACCTACGTCTTTCCAGGAACATACTTTCTACCCCCAAACAAATCTTATCCAACTGCAGGCGACCTTTTCCATTTTCATCTGGCACCTCTGTGCAAAGACCACTCTGATTCAATACATGTACTATACCAGCTATAAATTAAACAAAATAACCTAATTAAAATATTTGTATTCTGGGTCTTGTTTTCCATTCTTATGATTACAATGAGATGGTATATGTGAAGAGTATCAGGGACTTAATAAATGTCTATTTTTTAAAAGTAGATCTAGCCCTGAGCAGTGTGGCTCAGTTGGTTGGCCATTGTCCTGCCAAGCTAAAGGTCGCCCGCTCGATTCCCGGTCAGGGCACATACCTCGGTTCATGGTTGGTGTGTGGAGGAGAGGCACCTGATTGATGTTTCTCACATGATGTTTGTCTTCCTCTGTTTCTCCCTCCCTTCTCCTCTCTCTCAAAGTAAGTAAATAAAATCTTTAAAAAAAAAAAGTAGATAAAGACCCTGCTGTAAAACAGGAATCAAACACATCTGTGTATCACTCTTATAAGAGGCAGAAAGAGATACAGATAAATGGATTTAATAGAGTCCAGGGAGAGTTGTGTGTGTGACAGGCAGGGATTGAGGAAACTTGCTAGAGGAACTGACATTTGAGCAGGATGGGATGTACACATGAGGAAGTTGATAAGGGTAACCTAAATGGAAGTAAAATTGTAAGTGGAGTGAGATCCCTATTGCAAATACAGAGAACATTAAATAATTTAGCTACCCACACAGACGTATCCTTTGTGTGGAGGATATAAATATATTGTTATCTAAGTCTTCTCAGTGTCTGATTTAAGACAGTAACTTTTGATTTGAGTCCACAGTCAGTTCACCCAATATCCAGCATCTACCAGGTCTCGTTTTTCTATCTCAGTCTCTCCCTTCTAATGCAACTGCAAATAGAAAATCAGAAGAATTACCTGATTTTTAATTGTCCAGTGTTCCCTGTCATTGTTTACCACCCTAGTGGCATATTTGCTTTCTCACACAAATGGTTGAGAAATGACGTGATTTTCCAAAATATTCATCAGAATGGTAGATATTCAACAATAACCCAGTTTCTTAACCGTCATTGGAGTTTGTAGAACATGTAATAAAATTACAGGGTAACCTCATGGCAGCCCAGGCCCAGTTGGTCTGAGAGGCACGGAACACTCTTTCTCCTGCCTTCTTCTCCAAACTCACACGCCACAATTCCCACCCCACTCCCAACAGGCACGCGCTCATGCATGCACATACACACACTCACACACACACCCTCCAGCCACGCCAGTTAAAGCTCCTGAGAGCCCGGGGCTTGTTTGGCTCCCATGCCCTCACAGAGGTTTCCTGTCTGCCCGGAAGGCCACTCCACTCCCCTCTCTGTTTGCTGAGGGCCCTTACTGCACTTTCCTGACCAACCAACTCAAAGGCAGTTTTTCTGGAAAGCTATCCCTGATGCCTACAAGGAAAATAGTTCTTTATGCCCTCCTGTACTTCAGTTTCAGCACTTGTCACCTGGTACTGTCATTAATTTTGTCCCTGACCGTCTTCCCTATTACGCTGTGAGATCTCTCAGAGAAAGGCTTGTGCTTTAACAAATTCTTGTGATGCCTTTCACAAGATTTTTATAGTAGATATGTAGAAAATAGTTATTGAATAAGTGAATAAAAGATTAAAACAGTATGGGACCTTTTCTCTTTCAAGACTTTTCTGCACCCACAGTGACTAGATGCAGTTCAGCACCCTAGAGGGTACATGCCAACTAAGGGGACAGGCTGGCAGTGACTGTGAGGAGGAAAAGTCAGGTGTTTTTGATGTGTAATTTTCAGGCTATTTTAATTTTGTAGAAAGATTATTCAACTCCTAAAACAGTGGCTCTCACCCTTAACTATATACTGGGTTCACCTTGGGATTTTTACAAATAGGATGCCTGGGTTCCAACTGGAGAGACGTTGGTGTGATTGGAGTTCACGAGAGCCTGAGCTGAAGCCCCCCAGGCAATTCTAACGTACAGACCAAATGGAGACTTGTGGTCCTACTCACTGCAGACTTTTCAGCTCCTCCCTGGGAGTGAGACCAAGGTGGGCAGAAGGATGGGGGCGTGTGTACAGGGTGTGTGTGTACAGGGTGTGTGTGTGTGTGTGTGTGAGAGAGAGAGAGAGAGAGAGAGAGAAATCGGTCAAGGAAGTGGATTCTCGACAGACAGGTTCGGAAGGTCCTTTTGAATTTATTAATATTCTTAAATTTCAAAATGCAAGTCTAAAGTAAATAAGACCAAGGTTTATTAAGTATATTGACAAATAGGCCACCCAAAGAGGTCATTTTAAAGTCAAAGTCTTCTGGAAGTGAGTTTCCAAAGTGGTTTAGTTTTCACTTGAATGTTGATTCATTTTCAAGCTTCTGATTTCAGACTAAATAAACACACAAGTAGATTATCTAGATAATTGGAGCCAAACTTATTTTAGGTTCTAATTAGCCCCACTCCTTTGGGTGAAAGTGTGTCTTTATTTTGAATTATTTAGCTAATTGAGGACAAAGCACAGTTTTTATCTGTTTTCTCTGGATACTTTACAAGTATCATTGCAGCTTTCTATCTTCATTTTTGGAGGAAAATGCAGGCAACACAATGTGGAATGGGAATTTCAGTGTATGGTTAGCTAACTCTCGTGTGGCGTGACCAGGTGTTTTTGAAATACAAGACGGAAATTTATACAATTAATTTTAAAAATATTGCTTCCAATCAAAATATTGCTGCATAATCCTATATTCCAGATTACTCAGAACCAATGGTGAGCCTAGTTCTCTTCAGTTCCATGGGAGCCTGAAATCTTTTGGCAACAATAACAGCTTTAAATTGAATCAAAGGCTGGAGACTCTGATATGCCCTGGCAGAAAAGAATTATTTTTAGTTCTATTGTTGTGTTGGTATGGAATGTAAGAGAACATTCTTTTCTTTATTAAAACTTTTCACGTACTAGACAAAAATCTATGGAGCAGCCATCCTTATTTCGAGGTGCACTTGTGTGGAAAGAGTATTTCCTTTCTTTCCTCTATGTTCCACTAAAGGGAGAAAAAGCCACAATAACTTGCTGCAATATATGTTCTGCTCTGCTTACAATGTGGGACAGAGTAGACTCATCCTGAACCCTGTCTATGGTGGAAATACTGGGAAATTCTTGTTATTATAAGAATCTGAGGAATATGGTAGTACTTGACTGGAGATTAAAAAAAATAGATATTTGTGGGAATAATTCACTCCATACACAAAATGCTAAATATGTACTCAGTACTAATGAGACTTTAATGAAAGTCTAGTAATGTCATTTGAAATTTTATTTTTAAATACCATTTTTCCTTTAAATAGCCAATCTCCATATGTCTTCTTTTAATTCAATATAAAAATATGGAGTTATGTTGGTTGCTTTTGAACAGTTATCTTCAGAATTAGCTATTTTTATCCCCAGTTACTAAAGAATAATGACTCACTGAGAGTTGTTCAGTTCTTTCTACACATAATCTTCAGCTTACTGATGTCATGAATTATATTAATAAATTCTCTGATATTTCAGTCCTTTTCCTCCCTCCAGTTTTTACATGTTGCTAAGGTGGGTCTGCTTGTTCTAAGAAGTGGGTGTACTCTTGTTTTCTGTAATGTTCCATTTGGTTCCTGGGGAACTTCCTGAGTATCTTATCCCTGGTTCCTCCCCCCAAAACTCCAAAAAACCCAACAAACTAATCCATCCTGCTAAACAGCACAGTTCAGGTGACGGGAGACCAAGGAGCGTGAGGTATGGAAAGTATGGCACAGGAAACCCCTTTTATTGCCCTGTAATAACAGCATTTAATTTAATTTCAAAGTTGAAAAAACCCAGGTTATATAGCCTAATCATCACACTGTTGGTACACATTGGCTGCCTTAACTAAAAACCTCCTGTTAGTATTTCCAAGTTTATTTTCAAGGAAATGGGTCTTTGGAAATAGTGATTCCAGATAAGTCCATGGCAGCTTACATTAGGGTGGTGAGTGATGGCCAATGCTTATGATAAGAGCAAAAACTATATGGTAGACTGTTTTTAAAGTACTTTCTATGTGTTAACTCTTTAATCCTCAGAACAACTTTATGAGGCAGGGGTACCACTATAATGCTTGTTAAACAGATGAAGAAAAGAAAGGTTACGTAAGTAATCCAAGGTCAACAGCTAGTAAATGGAAGAGATGACTTTTAAACCAAAACACCTGCTTCTAATACTTGGCATCTTTATTGTAATGTCCTATTATTCTTTTCCAGAAGAAGATAGACTATTGTAGTTATTGGAAAGAAGCCTATTTCTTAGTGACCTTATTTATGGGGGAGATAGGTGTATAAAACCTCACCCCCTGCTCAAAAGATGCTTACAGAGACTTCTCTGTGGTTATCTGATATCAAAAACATTCTAATCCCATAGGCACATTAAAGTTTGGGGAATTGCATTGAAAAACTAGAATCTGTATGTAACAAAAGAAAAGTAAGACCTTTTACTTTATTAGTTTGACTAATAACATTCAGATCATAGACTTCCTAGATCATGAAAACAAAATTTCTGGAACTGAACCGTACCATATAGGACAAGTTAGAGAACAAAATTTAGAGTTGCAACGCTTATGTTTTTATTTTATTTTCTAAATAAATGGTACCTTCTTCAGGAAGAAAAATCCTGTTAACTTCAGAAAATACATTTTGGAGCGTAAAAGTATAGTCTGATATATTTTGTTCAAATCCAGGAGAACTGCCCTTATTCAACCTTAAAGCCTGAACGCAGAGAGATCAACTGAAGATGTGGTCTCATGATAAATAATTAGATTGGAAAGGAGAGAAAATGTAGTATGACAGCAGGCATTTTAAAGCTTTTTTTTTTTTTTTGCACTAGAGAGTTTCACAATAGAGTTTTGAAAAAACATGAGATATTTGGAGAAATATCAGGAATGATTTTAAATCATAGTTATTAACATCAATGGATTTTTTTTTGTCCAAATCAATTCTTGTATCTTAAAATCCATAAGATAGATAAGCTGCATATATAATGGTCAAAGTGTTTTAATTTTTTAATGATTTTTATGCTTTTGTTTGTTGTTGCCTTAAAGGTTTTGTTTGCTGGCTTATCTGGAGAGGGGGTGACATCCACTTACGTGAACAAGTTGAAAATTTGAGCTGCGATTATGTTTTGATCATGACAAACACTTGCTGGAAAATTGGATCCCTTGTGATTTGATTGATGTGAACATTGACAATTAAAATGTCACTTGTTCAGTTATTCTGCTTCTTTTTGTTTTGATCTGCTCTTTTCTTAATTGGACAGTTGTTTTGGAAATACTTACTTCAGAAAACCACTGGAACGGTGGAAATATAAAAGCTGAAGTTTCTAGTGTTCAACAAGTTAAGGAATTCAGCTTTGAAATGTGACATTTTTGTTGCTCTTCCTTTTTATAACATAAAAATGTAGCACTTTTCTTTGCTTTTACTTAAACAAGTATAATGTTTCCCACCCTTGAATCATTCCCACACCACTTTCACAAATTTTTACACTCTACAACCTATACTATTATTTACTAAATGTCTATTCAGTTGACATATTTTATACTTAACCTTATCTTCAGCACCAGTATCCATGAAATGACAGGTTTGGTATACTAATCTTATATTTTTCCATTACACAATAAAATAAATACTAAAGTATTAAAATATAAAATGCTTTATTCTTATACTACCTAAAATCAACTGTAGAACTAATATTTGGGTAAAAAATGTCCTATTATAACAACTGGACATTTAAAGTATTTTTAATTTTTCTCTCTCTTTTTCTTTCTTTCTTTCCTTTTTAAAGTCTGGAAATGGTAAACTGAGTTAGGTTACCATTCAAGTAGTACTTTCTGGTGTCTTTTCCTGTGTATTGCAATGATGGATAATATATGTCCCTGTGTCCAGAAGGAGTCCCTGAGCCCCCTTAGGCTTTTGGTTTTCTGAGCAGGTGTGCAGTAACTCCACCACTTTGTCTCCTGCTGAAGACAGTGTAACAGAATGCAAGCGAGGTAACCTTGATTTTCTGTATTTTTAAGAGTAAATCATTTACAAACTCAGTTCCTTTATTATGAGTAGTTAAAAACAATTATCTTGCAACACGCCCCTCTACTGATTGCGACACTGAGCTTGTGAGCTTCTGCTCTTACAAATTAAAAGGCACTGCCGGAATTTCTGTTTCTGTCTTAAGTTTGCATTCAAGCAACAGTATACTTGGTATTTTTTTAAAGCTACAAAATGATTTCTTTAATTCTGTTCTCTTTAGTACCCCCCTTTTCCACTTAAAAATTCTTTTAGTCTCAATTTTCTTTTTTTAAGAGTACTGCATTGAGAACTCTATGTGTTTGTGACCTGATGGATTAATGTGGAGGTTATTCTTGGTAATTGTAGGGTGACCAAATAGTCTCAGTTTGCCTGGAACTTTTTTGTTTTTAGCACTGAAGTCCCATATTCTTGGAAATTCCTCCGTTTTGGGCAAATGAGGTAGTTGATCGCCCTAAAACCTGGTGCTATGAATTGAGGATGTGGCTGTATAGGATTTTAGGTGGGTATACAATTTGGTAATCCTTATTTTTAAGTATGCTAAAATCTTGGGCTTCAACCTAATGATCATAGCTAAAAATGGGCAGAGAGACCTCTCTGCTGCTCAACTTATCCATTCTGTAAATGGTTCCTGTAAAGAACTGTCAAATACACATCTTGATCATGTCATTGGGTTGCATAACATGGCTTCCCATTTATTTTAAGCTAAACCCAAGTTCATTGGGCCTTGCTGGTTTAGTCCCATGGTTCTCAAACTTTACTGTAGTAAAAGCCACCTAAAAAATTCATTACAAATGTACCTGCCTAAGCCCCTGGTTCAAAGAGAATTAATCTGGAGAGTAGCTAGATTTATTTTTAAAACAGTTACAGGTGCGCTTGACTTTCAGGTGTCCTTGGACCATGTTTTGAGGAAAACCAAGCTAGTTCCTATTTCCTTGTCTAGATTTGTCTCTTGAACTCTCCTCTTACACTTTATTCTTGGGACTGACTATAGTTCATTTCAATATTTAGTGTTCCAGGTCTTCACACACATGCAGCACTTCTATCTGAAACCCTCTCTTATATTTGTTGGTCAATTAGATTTCTACCCAGACATCCTCTTTCCAGGGAAGCCTCTGCTGCAGCTCCTATTAAGGCTGATATCTCTTCCATTGCCCTGAATTCATGCCTCCCTTCTCCAGCCAAGTGAAGATGGCACAGTATTGTAATTGCTTCTTCCGTGTGTGTATCTCCCTTTTAACTAAGTTCAGTGCCAATAGACACCTCTCATTTATCTTACTTATGACTGTTTTCTCTATTTCTAGCTCATTGCTGAGCATATGTTAAGAGTCCAAGATTATTGAGGAATTAAATTACTTTATTAATGGATAAGTTGATATCATAGGAAGTCTTAGCTGGGCCAGAACTGAGATAGATACTTTTAGTATTGAGTAATCCATAGCCCTCTGTCTGTGGGGCCTTCTGTGTTTTGGCTAAAGTGGGACTGAGATTCGGTTGTGGGAGGGCTACTGGACCTCTGAGAGAGAGGCAGAAGAAGGAGAACTGAAAGGGTGACAGGAATGTTATTGCGTTGCTCCCCAGCTGGACCTGCGGGACAGGTCTGGAGCATGAGAAGAGAAAAGGGTAGTGGCAGTTTCACCCAAGTCTGAGAGGTTCAAAGGGCAGATGCAGTAGAGTTAGGGAGGTGCATATACACATACACAAACACACATGGCTTCTACCACCACCCCTGAGGGCTCTGGACAGCCATCATCAAGGGCTGGTCGTGTTTTCTCTGAGGGAAACAACAGCACCATCATGAGCCCCTGCTTCCCCTGGAAATTCCAATAAAAAAGATCCAAAAGAGATTTGGTGGTGGTGTTGAAGGAAAAGTCACTAGCTGAGCTCTTACATTCACAGGTGGGGACTGAGTGCTGTTGTAATTTGGACTTGTGTGAAAACTGGACATTGGGATACTACTGAGAATAAATTAAATCCAGCACTTAGGCAAGGCCCAGCGTGACACTCAGCCTCAGATCGCCAAAGCAAGACTCTTCTGATAGGACTGGACTGAGAGATCTATGAAACGGGCCAGCTGAATTTTAACGTTTCATTGCTTTATGAACTTTTAACATCACCACACACCAGGTGTCACCATTCTTGACAACTGGTAGTCCTATGGAGTTCTCTTCTGGTCCCTGAGAAATTCCCAGTGAGCAGGTCCTACATGAAGTCTGGTGTTAGACAAGGAGACTTGACCTTGCTGGTAGGATACCTGTGAGGTGCTGCTAAATTATACTGTGCTGAGTCCATCCTAGAAGCTTTGGGACTAGAGAGGTGTGAGCACAGCTGATTTCTGCCAGGGAGTTTCTGATCGTGTAGAAGGTGACAGAGGTTCAGTGTGAACACTACGTACTTACTTATGACAGGACTGATGCCCCTGGCAAATTATCTCATTGTTTCTACTTGACAAAGTGCAGATATGCTCCTTGCATGGTTCCTTGAGTTAAGCATCTCACCCTGTTCTGATAAGGAGGAAAATTTAGTATTTCTTAAATTGAGGAAGAATAAAAATTAATATATAAATAAGTAATGACAGTGAACATTTCCTATTAAAATAACAACTAGTAGATAGAAATTTTGAGTTTCCCATTAAAGAATATCAGGTCAACTTATATAACATTCATAGCAAAGTTAAATTGTTATTGATGTTGCTGTTCAAAATAGGCATGTATTATTCTTTCTAATTATAGTTTAGTATAATTAGAAAGGTATAGAGCCAGCTGGTGACAGACTAATATATATATTTATTTGAAAGATCCCACTTTGATTTTTTTAAAAGAGAGAGAGGAAAGTGTTAATGTGAATTTACTGAAATTTCACAATTTTAACACCAATTACATTGAATGTTTGAAAGACACTAGAACTCTCCTAAATGATAAGGCCAGGGAAAGCTTACGCTTGACTTTCAACTGGGAGGCAGAAAAGGATGTCAAGTGTGATGGATGGAAGCACCAAACAGCACAGAGAATTAGAGGTCTTCAATGTCTGCTAAGCAACAGAAGGAGGGCAGTGGCTGGTCTGCGCTCTTGTGGAAAGGGCCGCGGAAAAGACACCTGGGTGTAAGGGGTTCTGTGTAAGTCAGTTGGTGAAATGGATAATCAGAAGTTCCTTAAACAAGGTCAGTTGGCTGATTTCTACCTTGAACCTACTACACCCCACCATTATATTATCTAGTTCAGTGGAAAAAAAAATATGTGAGTACTTCCAAGCTCAAGCCAAAAATTGGAGCATGTAGGCAACATTTGGAGGCAAAAATGAGATATCCTATTAAACCTAAACATAGGAAATAGCTCTTAAACTATAAACACACTTAATGAATCACATTAGGAATATCTAAATTTACCTTACATTGGAATTCTTAAAATGTTGGTGGGAAAGAGCTTGTCTCCTTACCACAGCCATAATAGAATCACCTTGGTTTTTAAAATATCTACACTCTTCTCCATTTACTTAAAACAAATTCAGAGCAATATGCCAGAAAAATTTGGACCACAGTCTTACATGATGCCAAGAAACACCACTATTGTAATATGAAAGGGAATGTCTTTTTCACCAAAGGAGTGGTTAACTTGACATTTACCTAAGGATTGGGGACTCATTCATCATTATCATCACCACAAAAAAGTGAATAGTAATAATGACAAAAATTTACTGAGGGCTTGCCACATCAGGCACTTTGCTAAATACTTTTCAGGTAAATGTAATTTATTCTTCATAACAACCGTGTGGTACAGATAATATTATTATTCCCAATTTTTGGATGAGGAAATTGAGATTCAAAGAGGTAAGTAGAGTGATTCAGCTATTTAAGGTCAGGTGTTCCTAAACACAGTAAAACTTGTGCTTCTCCTGACAGTAAGCTGTATTCTCCTTATTTGAAAATTTTGCTTTGGAAGACCTTAAATTTAAAATATAAAATATAGGTTCTAAAAAGACAGAAAAAAAGAATGGGCAAAAAAAATCAACCAACCAAACAAACAAAAACATAGGGTCTAGCTATTCAGGGTCAAGAGTCAGAGTCAACTTCCAGGGAGGTTGAAGATGTCTATGTAAAATGTTTCAGTCCATGAGCTAGTTTCATTTTAAGATTTCTAATGCCGGTTTATGTGATAGGAGTCACATCGATCACCCTCGGGTAGTTAGTTACGCAGGAAGATAAATGAGAGGACTACACACTACAACCAGTGGCGTCTGGGCCTTGATTTCCTGCTTGCGTTCCTAACTGAAGACACTTGCTGGGATTGCAGGCTGTCACTGAAGTTAAACAAAATAAATCATGGGTTGTAAAATTAAAAACAATAACCCGATTTTATGGCTGTTTTGTTCAGACTGTAAGAGCATTGAGGATAATGGTCACGGCTGAAGCGAGCTTAGATATTGCTAAGGCCAATTTTATGCCTTGTCATGCTTTTCATTTTCCTTTGCTTCAAGCTAATGGTAAAACAATTGGAAGATTGCTTTGAATGAAGCATATTGCAGCAGAAACTTTAAAGAAGAGAATATATTAGCTTAATAGCCCAATAAAGCAAAATTCAAATGTTCCTTTTGGCAAAAGTATCACTTAATTTCAGCTTAAGTTTTCCAGGAAATTCTTCAAAGGTAATGACTTTGCAAATTATTTGCCATTTCTGGTTGCATATCTAAGTGAAGATAAATCTTTATGGTTTTCATATTGAGACATTATGGGTTACTATTTCTTTTTATTGAAAATTAAAAATCTCTCTGTCATCCACAAGCAAAAATGGTACAGGTGTATCTACCCATGACTGTGTGTGGAGGGTAAGGAAGTGGAGGGTGCAGATAGGATCAGAAAGGGAAGAGACAGAGTAGAACTGGAAGAATATTCAAGGTCAAATTCTTGTTACAGCTAGAAGAAACTCAGGTGGGGAAGAACAGTCACATGACTATCAATCAAATGAAATTTCTCTTCAATTTGGCAGGAGGTTTTATTTCAATCATTTTTGGACTCTAAGGTCATTGAAAAACTAAAATAGCCCCTAAAAAATGGGAATGACCCTCATGGCTGCTGCTGAGCTCCTCATTGTCCATGCCCTGCTGGTCCTTGAATACAAACGGCTCACTATTTAATGTCAAGTAGCCCATGGAGCCCCACTTCCCATAACCCAGGCTTCTAGGTCTCCCAGGCAGTCCTTCTTCAGAAAGTTTTGCTACCTTTCAAAGTACTGCCAGAAAGTGAGTCAGGCACCATCACACTACCACCACCAGGACCCTACACTCTGTTCCCTTTCCAGGGCTTGGTCTGACTTCCCACTGCTGCTTCCATATCTTTCTCTCTCCCCACCCACAACGACCCCTACCATGATTTCCTAAAGGAATCCAAGCTCTCTGAATGCAAAACTCAAGAAAAGGGCAGGGATGCTTTCAGACAACTTCTAAAACAAAAGTCTCCTCTGAGGCCAGTAGCACAAAGGACCTGACTGCCTTTTTGGAACCAAGGGGAGGCAAATAAAAAATATAGGGATAAACAAAACCTGAATTAATATCTCAATATATCAACCTGCCTCACTGTAATGTTCAAGATTCCTAGCAAGGAGATGAGAGATGACTACAGCTCACTAGTCATATTCAGATTTGCTCCAGTCCAATGGAAGTTCGGTTGGTAATGATAAATTCTTTGTAAATACTGTTTGACACACCCCTTACTCTGGGCAAAGTTTCTTTACAGAGGACCAACCAGTTAGAGAGGAATAGGGTTGGTAGCACCTCAGGGATTTCTCAATGGGTGTGGAGTGAGTCCCAAGAGGATATTAAACAAGTAGGGACCCAAAACAAAAACCTTGAATTTATTTATTAAAAATTGTGTATTTATTCTTACATGTTGAAACTTCAGTCACCTTCAAAGTATTCTCCATTTGATGCAATATACCTATTGTGATGTTTTTTCCACTGCTCACATAGTTTTTGAACTGGTCAATTTGGATGCCTTGTAGTGTATCTGCTGTTTTTTGTTTCACTTCTTCCACATCGGCAAAACGTTTCCCTTTGAGGAGTTTTTTCATTGGGAAAACAAAAAAAAAAGTCACTTGGGACAAGATTGGGTGAATAGGGAGGGTGGGACACAGGAGTCATGCAGTTTTTGGTCAAAAACTGCTGAACACGCAGCTTGGTGTGGGCAGGTGTGCTCGCAAATCCCCCATCATGAAATGGGCAAAGTGTTGGAAGAGTCTCCAAAAAAAATTCACTGAAACGGAACGCAGCCTCTCATAACAACATCAGCTGATACAGTGATACAGATGAGTCCCTAGAACACTAATCTAGTGGTGGAAGTCTGTACTACAAGGGGCCCACCCCCAGAAGATAATTCTGGTTTTCTTTGGGTCCCCTCTCATGTACTCTAATCTCTTTGGAGAAGAGCTTCCTGGGATAAATGTAAAATCTGCTTTAGAAGAAAGTACAGCTCTTGTCACTGTTCAGTCCCTGGGTCTGTTGCTGGAAAATTCCTTTTGCCCAGTGTTATCAAGTGTGCTGGCTAAATTCTGTGGAAAGTTGCTCATAAAACTGATCAGAGCCCTCTTTTAAACAGCCTAATTTGAACTTAATCCCACAGTCCTTGAGAAACTGAGTCTGTACGTTTCTAATCCAAGAGATGAACATCATCCTGCACAGTTGTGTAACGTTTGACCTTGAAACATTGTTCCAGAATCATGTCCCCCCCACCCCCTGCCCGTCCCTCATGCGGGCTTTGACCTTATCTGTGCATCAGTGAACACTTTGTCACGGTAACACTTCAGGAATGTGCAGAATGGTGGAGGAGCTTGAATGCCACAGCAGTTTCAAGTTTTCTGGGCTCTTGTGGTCAGCTCACCGGCTGTCGTTAGAAGAGTTACACCATGTATGCTGCAGGAGAACTGATGTGGACCAAGTATCAGCTGATACTTTCCTCTTTGAGTGTATTGTCCTTTTGTTATTGATGTATATCACAGAAGAGGCCTTTATTCTTATCTTGGTTTAAGGGAAGCTATTTCAAGTTGTTTGCCAAGAAGCACTTGAATTTGACTTTTAAAATTGGGGTGTTATATTGTCATGGTTAAGGGTAGGGGCTTTGGCCTCACAGTCATGGATTTGAATCCCGTCCTGTCACTTACTAGCTGTGTGGGCTTGGAGTCACTATCTTCATCAATTCTGAGCCTCAGTTTCCTAATGTGTAAACTGGGTAAAATAATACTTACCTTTCCAGACTCTCATATCTTATGTTAAAAGAGATGGTGCATGCTATACTCTTGGTACACTAAGAAGTAGGAAGAACTCATAACTGTTCTACGGTATTACACACTCTGTTCTATCTGTCCAAAGGGACTGCATGTTTATTGAGAGTAGAAATCATAGCTTATATTGCTTTTCATTCCTCAGGCCAAGAAGAATGCCAGTTACACAGCAGATAGCCAATAAAATATTGTAAACTCCTGCTTTCTTTTATCCTCCTCTCTGCCCAGTTACATTATGACTAATTTGAAGACCTCTCTTTTCTTTACATTTGGTGGAAAGTGACAGAATGTGAAACAATACTGGAAGATTTTTGTTTTAGTGTCTGCACCTTGTAGGTGTTCTTAAAAATTGGATTCTATATATCATAAGAACTTTTGATAGTAGTCAATAAAAAATAACTCAAATGCATGCAGGCATAGAGCTCTCCACCTGGCACTCTTTGTGTTTCCTTAGTTAAGATGAGCACTTCATGTCTTAAGAATTTGCATGAGGGACAATGTGCACTTCTAGGCTATCTCTGTCTTTGTAGCTTCATAGTTATCGATCAAATCTTGACAGAAACTGAGCTATGTGTCTACACAATCAACATTTTGGCAGCATTTTTCATGGTGTGGAGTGGCAACAAGGAAGGGGATTGGAGTGAGGGTCCCCTCCAGGGCACATTTTCTACAGCAGCTCTGTGGTTGCCATGAAGCAGGCGTTTTTGTCCTCACTCGAGGTAGGAGAGTGTGTGAGATTCCAGGTCCAGTTTTAGGCTGTTCAAAGGGACAAAACAAGCCTCCTTAATTAAAGTGCTAATGACTGGTTCCAGTTCCCCTAAATTTCTTAGGAGAAATGACAGAGACCTACTGAGGGGAAGAGGGAGCAAATATGTGACGTATTTTTCCTGTAGAATTGAACTAAATGTACATGTATATCACTGCCAGTGCCTTTGAGGAAAGGCTAGCCTTCAAAGGGTTAACATTGAAAAGGAAAGGAAAGGGAATGGGTTCTAGGGCTTTGTTTTTTTTCATTTAAATACACTTCTTATTTTACAGTAGACTTAGATTTACAGAAAAATTACCATGATTGTATAGAGAGTTCCCCTAAACCCTGCAGCCAGTCCCTCCATTATTAACATCTGACATTAGTATACATGTTTATCATAATTAATGAACCAATATTTACACATTATTTCTAACTACAGTCCACACTCTTTTTCAAATTTCTTTATATTTTCCCTTTAAACATCCAATTCAATACCAGATGCACTCATGCCATTCTTTCACTTAGTTATCATACATAATATTTAAGTAGGCATTATTTTTTGTGATTTTAAGCATAAGGCAACTGATGTCAGAGAGCGTAACTGACTCTCTTAAAGTAACTAAGGAATGGGAAAGCAGGGATCCACACCCAAGCCATCTGGCCTCAATCCCGTTTTTTCCCTTCCCATATCATGCTAGTTTTCTCACTTGCAATACAGTAACAAATTTATATTGTTACATTGAAAAATGTACTGTACATATAGTGTTGCATCCACATTTTGAAAAATACTTTTGAAGAATTCCTTTACAAGTTGCTCTTATAGAGGTAGAATTGTTTGTATGGATCTTCATGATTTCTCGAAACCAGGGAAACTTGAGTCCCAGAAGTCTAAGTTAGGGCTGCCAAAGTGTAATTGGTTTTGAATGATAGATGACTCCTTGCTCTAATGTGTTTAGTAATGCCTTGTTTCCCTATTGAAGGTTCTGTGTCACAGAAGATGATTTCAACTCCGGTTTTACTCAGAGGTGATATAAAAGAATGTGGGTAAGGTTTTGGGTTGAATCAAATATTGGAGGAGGTTTTCTTCTGATTTTTTTCTAAACTAACAAGTTACACACAAATGATTCACATTGGGGAAAAAACATGTGAACACTGGAATGAATTCATGGGACAGCTCATGAATTTATTTATTTACATCAAACTTTATTGCTACTCACTTATATGAAATTCTCATTGTAAAGTTTTAGTTCCTCTCAGATGCACAATATCAGTTGCAATGTGATTGATAGAAAAAAAAATGGTGCCTTCAAAATATTTGAATGTGCTGGAGAAAAAGGTACCCCCCACCACAACCCCACCAAAAAAAAAAAAAAAAAAATCAAAGCAATAGGATAAGCAATTAGGCATTTTTTAAAAGCTGATTCTTTTTCTCTCACAGCTGTATTTCACCTACTTAACAATAATCATTAAAAGACTCTAAAAATAGCTCTGTAGGAGCCAAAGGGTTCAACAACAGATTAGAATTACCGGATGGCCATTTCTTGTGGTTAATAACAGGTCTACTGTGTTGACTTAAAACATAAAAGGGGGGTTATTCCTAACAGATATATTTTTATTTCACACGAAACAAGGAAGTATACAAAAGAGAGAGAGAAAAAAAACCACTGACTGTTCTTGGTAAGTAGATTTTAATTTGTATCTACACGGTGTTCTTCTCACTTGATTAGGTTTAAAATTTGTGACTGAACAGTATGGTCTGGGCAGCCTACTGCATAGTTGGAAGTGTCAGAAACAATTACTTTCACAGATTTAAGATTTTATTATTGCACATATCCTGTCTTTCACTATCTAGTGGACAGCCCAATCAAGGACGATGTGTATTTCATCATCTCTTCCTTGTTGTGCAATTTTAATAACAGTTTCAGTAGCATCCCACTTTGCACAAGAATGGAGCAGCTGGATGAACGGTTGAACGGGGTCATCCGAAGTTAGAGTATTTACTACTTTTTCTAATTTCAAATTCTTTCTGCAGAGTAAATGAGCTCCCTTAGACATAGTCGTAAAGAATCTCCAAAAATCAGTGGTGGGGGGAAAATGCAGGCAACTGTAAATGAACAACAATAAAGTAATAAAATCTTAAAAAAAAAGAATCTCCAAAAATCACATCTCATTTTCAGTTATGTTGAAAATTCTCCAAAAAAAATTATCTAAGGGTAGGTTGTGGAATACAACTTCACTCAGTTTTAATAATAAAAATTTCCCACTTTTTCATACTTCTGGAAGATTTAACCTGAATCATTTACTTAAGAGTTTATGGTCCCTGGATGAAGGGGGGTGGGTGATACTTTTCTTTTTAAAAAATTTTATGACAGATGTAGAAATCATCATAGACCCGAGTCTGAATTTCCTCATTCAGAGAACAAGTCTCGTGGAGTTTCGTTTGTGACGTGTATCATTTCACTATCTCTTGTCTACATCCGTTCCTAGTCTCTTTGTTTGTTTTTTCTTGCTTGAGCTATTACAATAGGATTCTAGTTGTTTTGCCTAATTCCTTCTTTTTTATACTAACCACAAAGCTTTTGCAAAATGCAAATTTGATCACAGTTTCCCTCTTTTTAAAAATCTTTAGAGGCTTCTTATTGCCCTTAAGCAAAAGTACAAATTCCCTGGCAAAGGAGGTCCTTCCGGGTGTTTCATTTCTTGTCTGGTGGTATATAGACTTGGGTAGTATCAGGCCATTTCACACTTACTTCTATTGAATCTGCTTCTTCTTCTGAGAGACTTTCTGGGCCTTACTCTCTTGAAGAACAAATAAGAACACATCTTTTAGGACTCAATATGATGTCACATGCTCGTGGAATACTTTCCTAATCCCTGGGAAAGACATAACTACCTTCTTCTTTGTCTTGCTGTGCACATGCCTTTTGTGTACCCTATAATTTATGGTACAGATTGTTTACAGGTCTATAGACTCTACACATTTAGCTCTCCATAGTTAATATGCGAGTGAGGTGTTTTTCGGTGCACTCTGATGTTTGAGAATCACTGATAGTCTTGGAGATCAATAAATGTCTGTGCTGCTCTTATTGTGGTTGATCACAGCTTGGTTTAGGGCAGTGGCACTTAAATTCATTGAATGTAAGGATTGCCCACGTGTTAGATAGTGTTGAAATTCCTGAATCTCCAGAGTAAGTCAAATTTCTGGCTCAAAAGTAATGAGGAGGGATCCAGAAATATGCCATTTTTACAAGTACTCCATGTTAACTTTGCTGCCAGTATGTAGGAAGTGAACTCTGAGGAAACTGACTCTTCCAGTTGTTTATTGTTGCATAACCAGCCAACAAACAAACCACTTAGCAGCATAAAAAACAACTGTGTTGTTGTGCCCCTGGATCCTGAAGGTCAAGAATTTATACAGGACCAAGCAGGTGTGACTTGGCTCTGCTCCACATTGTCTGGGGTCTCCACAGGGAAGACTCAGGTGTCTATGGTGACTTAAATGACTGAGGGCTACGATTAGATAAGCTGTAGGATCTCTTGCATTGTGGTTTTTTCACTCACATGGTTGCCTCTTGGGCCAGGATGACTTGGGCTTGCATTCAGTTGAGACTGTCAGCAAGAACACCTACATGTGGCTTGGACTTCTCAGTGTGGTAACTGGGTTCTGAGAGGAAACCTAAGAGGACAAGCATTCTAGAAGAGCTAGGCAGAAACCGCCTGGCCTTTTATGACCCAGATTCACTTTCTTCCTACTCGTATGGCTAAGGAATCCACAAGTCCATCCAAATTCAAGGTGTGGGGCCATAGACCCCACTTGTCAATGGGAGAAATGTCAAAAAATTAGAGATAACATGTTTTACAACTGCCACACTGATTTGAACTTTTATACACACACACACACACATTCTCTACTGGATCTGTAGAGCTATTTGAGGATAAAGATGGTGTCTTATTTAGCTTTGAGCTCTTGGGACCTCAAACAAGCCTTGATACTTAATAAAAATCCAATAAATACTTGTTGCTTTTAACCTATCTAAAGGTCAACAACTATAACCCTTCAATTACTGGGTATTATGGAGTACTGATCAAGAGACACTTTTTCAGCAAGAAGTTCTTGGTACAAGAGAAGGGACTTACCTCATAAAAGTTGATAGATATTTTTCATTGCTACTTGAATCCTAGTTTTACCACTTCATGACTGTGATCTTGGGCAAACTACTTAAACTCTTTATACTTCTGTTTACTGTTACTCATCTCTAAGGTGGAAAAAACAGTTAGAGACTTGGTGTAAAGATCAAATGGAATAAAGTTTTTTAATAATTAGATATAATAGGATTGAACAGAAAAAGCTTCTCCTTATAAAGTTATTATCATTCTTACAGTAGCTATTGAGTATTAGTGTTACTAAATCAACTATTAATGTGAATAAGCAGTTAAATTATTTCATAATGACCTCATAAGCTTTATTTGTGTAAATAGGTATGCACATATGTATTGATGTACATATTTTAGAGAAATATGGGTGAATTTTCAAACATTTGGGTATATTTTAATTTCCTTTTTGTTATTGATTTCTACCTTAATTTTACTCCAGTCAGTAAACATACTTGATATAATTTATATCTTCTAAAATGTTTGGAAAATTAAAAAAAAAAATTCTAGCATTTGAGTTCACTTTGGCAAATGTTTCATGTAGATATGTAAGGAAAAAAAAGTGTATTCTAGAGTTGTTGGGAATGTTATTCAATATCGGTCTATTAGGTCAAGCTTGTATTTCACATCTTCCATTTCTCTGCAAAAGATTATTTTTGGTCTTCTTGTTCTCTTGTATCCTGAAAGAGATATACTAAATTTATGGGGAACCTATTCGTGCGTGATGTGGCCTGTGACTCAGCTCTGGATCTGAATGCAGTCCTGACGCATGTGGTGTGCAGGTGACATCTGTGGATAGGTTTCCCATGGGGAATTAGGCCTGCATTGTACCTAGGTCTCTTTGAAACTTGCTCTTGCAAAAACTCCCTCACCTGGGATGGAGACAGCAGAAGTTTACTGTGACTTGTGCTGGACTTCCCAAGTATGAAGGTAAACAGCTCAGCCTTCTCTCCTTTACATTTGTAAATGACCTTTCTCTTTGAAGTAACCAGCAACATTCTTTCCTTTGTTATCTGTAAAAGGTATCCACCCAAAGCAAACCTGTGCATAGTTAATGAGAACCATCTTGGAGTGTCAATAAAAGCCTGTCCAGGCGAGGGGCAGGGGCCCTTTCTGTCTGTGGGAGAGCGGCCACGCAGGCTCTCTCTCTCATGGAGAGAGTGGCCAGGCTGGCTCCTTCTCTCTCACAGAGAGAGTGGCCAAGCTATCCCTTTTCTCCACCGGATTCCTTTAGTCCATGTGAATTTGTTCATTACTTGTCTGTAAGCATTCCACAACAACACACGGTCCTGCTGGACAGGACCATGACATAAATTGTCCAAATATTTTTGTGAATTTTTCTCTTAGTGCCATTAATATTTGCTTTATATATTTCAAATATATAGGCATACATTTTTAGAATTGTTATATCTTTTGGTGGATTTGATCTTTTATTTTCATGTCATGTCCTTCTGTTTCTAGCAATTCTTGCCTGGAAGTTTACTCTGCTTGTTAACAGTAAAGTCATGTCAGTTTTATTTTGGTGTGTGTGTGTATGGTAGATATTTTCCAACTGTTTGTATTCAGTGCTGTTTGTCCTTATATTTAAAGGTGCCTCTTGTAAGTATCATAAAGTTGAGTTTTTAAAGAAAATCTAGTCTGATAGTCTTTGTATTTTAATTTATTTATTCTTTCTGTAATTTGATATATTTGTGTTTAAATTGACCATGTTGCTATTTTATATTTATTTATGCCATCTGTGTTTGTTTTTTATTTTCAACTTTTCCTATTTTCCTTTGTGTTAATTAAAAATGTTTAAGATTACACTTTCTTCTTTATTAGTTAATTATATTTTAGTTGTCCTTTTTTAAACAATTATTTTAGTTGTTTTAGAGAGTACAGCATGCTCTTTGCCTGAGTGTGCTTTTCTAATTAGTTTCTTAGTTCTCATTAACTGGCAATAGTTATGCATTTCCTCATATTATTTGATTTTAATGATCAAACATTGGAGCATCTTGTCTAGAATTGTTGCATATCTGAATATAAAGACATTTTGGAACAACAGAGAAATTAGAGTTTTTTTTTTTGAATTCCCAAAATAAGATGTGATCTCATGGGACTCTTTGGTTTCCAAAGCTCTCCATATAGTTCCATAGAAAGTTGTGTCTGAAGAAGAGCACCAGAGACCTCACTCTTGGTTATGTATTTTCCTCTTTCCCAAGTGGCGCAGAGAGAAGGGAAACAGGTGGCAGGGGAGAAGAGATACACCATAAGCTGTAGAAGGGAGATCAGTGGCTTTGTGGGCATACTGACCTGGGTTCCAGTCTCGGCCCCCTTTCCTAACAGTTACGTGACTTTTGGAAAACATTCTTAGTTGCTCAGGCCTCTATTTTCACATTAGTGATGTCACGAGACTTTGGTGAGGATTAAATGAGAGACATGTAAAAAGAAATGAGCACAATGTATAGCAGAGTAGGTACTTGATGAATGTTATTTCTCCTGTCTTCTATTCTGTAAGTGTAACTGTGATAGTGAACAGTGAACCTTATAAAGGTACATATATCACTGCACGCTGTTTGACGTCTATGTAGTTGGTTAGAACTGGGTCATGGGTTAAAAATCTGCTGGAGCCAGAGAGTTCTCTGCCCTAGCACCACCCACCCTCATTTTTTGAAATGGCCTTCACATTGTGGTTGTAAGGTAATAGAGAAAAAAAATGGGTATGAAGACCGTTGAATACCCACCTGCACTGCAAGGAAAAAATTACTTAAAACTCTGCCTGGAAGGTGGGTCAGTAACTATTGTTTACCTTCATGTATGAGGTGCAGTGTGGGACATAGTAAAATGCTGTTTGAAACTGTCTTCAAGCCTAATTCTGTCCCTTATATGGCCTTAAGGTAGAAGGCAAAAGCCATACAGCACCTTTTAAAAGGAGCAGAGGTCACCTTGTTTTTGCAACCCACATTAACTATACAGTATTTTTAAAGCTTATTCTTAGAGCTAAGGGGCTGAGCAAGCTCTTGCTGAGCAGTTAATAGTTCCATATTTGCCTCCCAAATCTGTGTACTTCTGGTGAATGACTCATTGCTTTTGGGTGCAATAACTTGAACTACATAAAACCAATTTTAATTCTAAATATAATTTTGACTCTTAGGAAAAAATATACAGCATGCATCACTTGAATCACAAAGTAGATCAAAATAGTTGGAATTAGGTTATGATCTGAACGTCAAACAGGGTGATTTCTCAGCTGCATTTGGAATTGCAGTACGTAGAGGTTTTACAAGTAAAGCTGATTTAAATATGGCACACAAGGCATGCAGTCCTCTCAAAGGTATTCCGTTAATTGGGGGAATGATGCCAGTTTTGTTCTAGGAGTTCACTCTCATTCTTCTGCTTTTTGATTTTAATAAACTTTTATACTTTATTTCTTGAGAGAAATGTACTTACTATGCTCTAGTATCTCATGTAATTTAAGTTGTTGCTTTAAGTTGACAGCGTTCACAATGTTAAGAGGAGGGACTGTTGTTTGATGGATCATTCGATTTGGTTTTAGGGTTTTCCTCTCCCGCTTGCATTAATCAGTTTTATGTACCCTGTGCTGTGGCTCTGTTTCCCAGTTCACATAAATATTGATGTCATCTTCAATTGGAGGTTTCAGAAAAGAAATTAGAATGAGAAAGCTGGCTCCAATAGCTATCAGCT
>VMDR010011044.1:0-29363 GCA_007922815.1 Macrotus californicus
TAAATTGTGCTGCTATGAACATTGGGGTGCATAGGTTCTTTTGGATTGGTGTTTCAGGGCTCTTAGAATTCTTAATATGATCTTAAAAGTCCTGTTTGATGTAGCCTCTGGCTGCAACTCCAGCTTTGTTTTGAAACTTTTGTCCTTGCTCTTGTGTGCTCAGGCCACCCCAGCCTTCTATGAACTGCATGAGCAGTGTCATCTTCCTTCCTACCTGAGGGCTTTGAACTTGCAGCTTCCTCCACCTAGAGTGCCCTTCCTTTTCCTCATCACCTGGCTGACTTTCACTTATTTTTCAGAGCTCAACTTGAAAAATCACTTTCTCAGAGAACATTCTGTTGACTAGGACCTAATCCCCCACTAGGTAATGTCAATTATTTCTCTTCATGAACTCGTGGTAGTTTGAAACTCATAGTTATTTGTGGGATTATTTATTTACTGTTGGTCATTATCTCTAAACTACCAGTGTCCCGAGAGGAGAAACCATGCCTGGTTTTGTTTACCACTGTGTCTCAGTAGTTACCACAGTGTCTGGAACGTAGGTCACAGTCAACAATATTCGAGACATAAATGGCCCTGAAGCCAATCCCTCAACAGGATGCTCCAAATATTGGCTTAAATTCATGGGATGCCATAAAAATATTAAGGAAAAAATTCCTGGAAAACATTTCCTTTTAATACATTTCTCAGTGATTCTCTTATAAGAAATAACCAATTGAAATTAAATTCTTACAAAAAATTGTTACAAGAAAAAGCAGGCAGAAATAAATTCAACGTTTCTTTAGTCGATCTTTTTATTGGATTCCTAGAATTTTTTCTCAAAAGTTTAATTACCATCATTTTAAACTGCATCCCTATTCCAAGTAGCATAACATTTCATAACGTCCAGACAGACATGTGGTTCTCCAGTTCTCGACTGTATTAAGCAAATAAGTAATTTCTGTTTTGGGAAGGTAGTGTGTTTTGAAGGAAAATAAAATGGTATGTCTTCTTTGCAACAAAAATTACACTCTAGCCAACATCTATTTCAGAGCAAGCAGGACAATTTTAGTGGCACTTTTTATAGAAACAGTGTGGTCCTGGAAGAGTTGAGGTCAGAGCAGGAAAAACAAACAGGTGTTCCTATTTACTCTCTGAGACTTTCAGAATCCCCTGTATGCCCTTGTATGAGAAGACCCTGCACATGTCAGAGAATGATCTGGTTAGATCAGGTTACTTGCACTAAAAGACCACTAGGTTTCTCTTCTTGTTATTATTCTATTTTTATTTTTCTTCAGAGGCCTGCTTTACCTAAGTAAACACACTTGGGATTGGATTATCTGTTGGCTCAACTTTAGGAGCAGATACAACTATAGAAATTTGAATAGCATGGGCCTGCACAATGTCAAGTAGCAGAAAAAGAAGGAACTAAAAAAGCGAGGCAGCGCAAGGTAGTATGTGAAGGGACACAGTGCTGAAGTCTGCTATGGTTCCCCATTACTTCTCTCGTGAGACCTCTTTTCTTTTTCTTTTTTGAATTCTCACCTGAGGATATGTTTATTGGTTTTAGAGAGAGGAAGAGAGAGAGAGAGACATTGATTCGTTGCCTCCCCATACACACCCCAACTAGGGATTGAATTTACAACCGAGGTATATGCCCTGCCCTGCAGGTATGTCGAACCTGCAGACTTTTGGCGTACACGACAACGCTCCAACCCAGATGCCTGGCCAGGAGGGGGACCTGTTTTCTTTATGGATACTTTTCATAATTCCCTCCATCATTTTCATGAGAAAAATTTCCTTCACTATCACACCTAATTTCTGCAATTTACTCTGCCCCTGCATACTGTGGATCATTCATTTTATGCCAATTTTCTTTCTTATATATCTCTTTTATTTTACTTCTGGTCTCCGGTCTCTGCTCATCATTCTTCTTGGCTAGTGTATTATTTTGAACTTTATGAAACTGTCATTTTTGTATTTCAACATGGTTGGATATTGGAAATTATACATGATTTAACTTAATGACAGCCTTCTAACAAATTAATGTTTCTGACTGGAGTCTTCTCTCAAACACAGCCTTCGTATTGTTTCTAAGGCAAACCTTGACATTCTGAAACATCTCTGAAGCTTCCCTGTACTACAGGATAAAGCTCTCCAGTAGCCAAGGCTCACCACTGAGTGGCTCTCACCTTGACCTCCAGGTTGGTCTCCTGCCTCTCCTCTTCACGCAAACTCTGTTTTGACTCACTAAATGACTCACTCTTCAAGAAACCTGCCAATGCTCTTTATCATCTAGTTGCTGTCGAGTTTGCTATTCCCTTTCTAAAATGTCTCTCTTCTGTCCAGAATTAATTCAACTTATCCTCTGAGACTGAGCCTTTCATTTTCTTGGGAAAGTATCATTCCTCCTATCATATTTCCATAGCATTGTATATATTAGTCAAGATGTATATACTATATTGTACTTATTAGCCTGTCAGTTTCTCATACTCTGATTCAGAGTAAGAGCCCAATAAATGTTTGTGAATTAAATAGAATTCTAAGCAATTGATTAGTTCTCCTCAATAGTCAATATTATGAATTCAAAGACTGACTAAATCTTGTCCCACACTTAAGAACTTACTAGGTGTAAGGTATTTTACAAGATCTGATGATATGCTCATATTTAAAAGATTCCTTTGGCTCTAGAAGTGTGTAGTCTCTATATGGTCCACAGAATACCTTGAGAATATCCATGGCTACCTTTCAGCTAACTATATATCACTCTTCTTCACCAGTCTGGGAAAAAGCACTTAGACACTGAGAGTGCTTTTTTGAATGAATGAATGGATGAAGGAATGAATGATAATGACTATTATAGGCTGTGTATTCCTAGCCTCAGATCCTGAGCCAAGGATTTTGATGCCAGTGACTTATTACAAATATGCTTCCAGGAGAACCAGTAAGGGTGTGGGAACATAGAACACAGAAGGAGAAGAAGCCAAGCAAGGGTGAAATTTTAGGTGATTCCAACTTCAGTCTGAACCGTTGGGAAATTTGGGAGCATAAATTATACGTAGAAGTTTATCACATCTCTAGACAAGAGATCTGGGCTTTTCCATTCCCATGTTTTTCAGCCATTGCTGCTTTAGGGAGGAATAGAGCTCTTAGGCTCTTCTGACTGTCCAGGGGTGAGCCACTGAAGGTCACAATGCCAGCAGTTAGCAGCGAAACAAGCAGAAGCTGAGGATGAGTGCGCAGAACTGGCACGTGGGATCTGAGAGGTTCTGGGTAGGTCCGATTGAGTGGGATACACTTTCAAGCACATATTTGGCAAGTTAAGTTTATCTGGTAGAAGAGAAGTCTGTCCATGTGCATAGACTGAGGAACTCTGGGAAGGGTATCCTACAAAAAATAATCTTCTCCACTCCTGCTGCTGGTGCCTGAAATCCTCTTAGCTAGGGACAAAACATTGTCATCTATACTGAGAAGCAATACTTTAAAAGGGAATGACCTTGGATGGAGGGGAGAAAAAGTGGAGACATTATTCAGAGCCCACACCATGTCAGGTGATGCCAAACTCTCACATGTTATTTGATTTAATGTTTTACCCTTTAATATACTGACCCTCACCCACACAAAAGTATGGGTCTTTCCTGAGAATGTAGGATATACAGGCTTAACAGGCCTCTCTTAGACCCCTTAGCACTTATCGCCGTGAGATGGTGTCCCTTATGGTTTTTATGGTGCCCAAGATCTTCTGGCTCAAAAAAACCCTCTTCCTCTTATAGCTGAGCTTATAGTTCTTCCGTGTTTTTCCCAAATTGCCAAATATTTATGATACCCAATCTGCTGGCAAAGCTGGTCCTCTCTCTGGATATGAGAGATTTCAGTTAATACAGCTTTATTTACTAAGCAAATGTTACAGGATATTTTTAAACATTCCAGTTAAGATTGTGTGTGTGTGTCTGTGAGAGAGAGACAGAGAAACAGAAAGAGATCTCCAATTTGACTTTCGCTCTTGGACTGAATTATTATTTTGTGGCAATTGTGGTAAAATGATTGAAACATGAGTGGTCACACTTCAGGCACCTGAACACAGCCCAGTGGTTTGGGGACTGCCACGGCTTGGTGGCTGCTGGGCTGCCTGTGGCTTAGCTAAGGCTACCTGATGCCTGTGTTGCTGAAGCCACTCTGCCACTGTCTGGTGAACACTGTCGGTTTGTCTGTGAGGTTTCTTCCAGAATGACCCAGATGCACCACAGGGCTCCAGCTACTCTTCAGCCTGTCATTAGAGTACCTTCTGCTCAACCCCCATTAGTCTGTCGGTTTCTCATACTCTCATTCAGAGCAACAGCCCATTATGTGTTTGTGAATTCTTAATTTCTCCCCATTCCCTGCCTGATCCTGTATAGCTGAGGGATATGGTGGTCTGCATGGTTCTCTTCTGAATTTCAATGCCAAATCTGTAATATATTATAAAGGCTAGCTGGACTCCTGAGGGATACAGAGAAAGCTATTCAACAGTTACTTACCTCCTAACACCTCTACCTGTGTCCTTATTACAGATCATTCTGCCCCCACAGCTATCCCCCTCCCTCTTCTGTCTTTCTGACCACTGGCTCCATTCCATTCACCTTCAGATAATCATACACTTTCCTTTTCTTGGGAAATAAAATACACATAAACACCAGTGCTTGGCTGCTTGATTCTTCCCCTTTCTGTAAATGTGGTTCAGTTCCTCACCTTCCTTTACCACCAGCTTCTCTACATGAAATATCTGCACTTCCTGTTTCCTCTCCCTTCAACTCCCTCCTAAATAATAACCCAGATTATAAAGTACTTTTTCTTTGTCAGATACTGTTCTAACCATTTTACAAAAGCTAATTGATTTTATCTTTCGAGTTGGCACTATGATCATCTCCTCTGGACAGATGAGGAAACTGAGGCACAGAGAGATTAACTAACTTGTCCAGGGTTATTTACAGGTAAGTATCAGAGCTTGGATTCAAATGCAAGCAGTCTGGTTCCAGAATACATACTAACCACACTCTACATTGTCTCACTCTCCCCAAGTCCTTATAATCAGATTTTATCCCCATGACAGTAAAACCAGGTTCTTGGAAACTTTAGGTATTTTCTGTCATCTCAGGTATTATAACATAGGGGCTAGATATACCTGCACTGCACATTAATATCTAATATTTGCAAGATTATCTCTCTCCTTTTATACAGGTATAATAAAACTTCATTAAACTGGAATGAACAAATCATTCTGATGAGGACTGACCTGAATTTTATATTTTCATGATTTATGAAAAAGGGTTCATTGGTCAAAGTAATAAGTAAAACATATAAATCACTAGAGGTAGAACTTGACCTATTCCAGGGGGTGAAATACGAATAATTTAAGAATGTTGAAATGCAGATCCAGTGTTCTGATGCCAAATGACTTTTACCTGATCCAGACAATAATATATATTCTGCACTTCTTGATCTCTGCCTTGAAAGAATGTGTAATCTACTAGGGAAATTATTGAAATAATAAGACAATGACAGAAAATGGCATATAATCATGCTCCAGAGTATAAATGATGACTTCTGCCATCATCTAATTTGTCAGAATTTGCAAAGCTCGTCCTGAGATCTGGGGCTGTTCTCAGGCACCACACCAGCTGTCACCAAGAGCGTGCTGATCCCCGTAGGAGTAAACAAAGCTGCACATTTGCAAGATAAAGGGAGTCTTGGACATCATGCAATCCAGCTCTCTCACTTATGAATGAGGCTATGAGGCAAGGTTATTTTTTTACAGTCACAAAGTTAGTTTGCAACAAAGTCCTGTCTGGAATTCAGCTTCCATATTTCTGTTCCATCACGGATTCAATAATTGATCTGTAGATTTGATCCACTTGTAAACACCCTTGAATGCACTCTATACACTGTCCCTACAATTTTCCCCCTCCAGAACAGGCTCCCATTCTTTTTGGCATATGCACAGCCTAATTTTCTTTCATAGGCTAGTTCAAGTCCTACTTTCTTCATGAATACCTGGGTACCATCCACTTCTGCTTGAATTCTTTTATTTGATAGTAAAGGAAAAGAACTTCATATGATTAGAATTGGGGATATTTTGATACAGAGTCACTTACTGAGTATCAATATCGTCTGATTATAAGCTCCATGGAAGCAGAGTTCATATTTGTTTTGTTTCTGCTCTATACCCACATATCACAGTGCCTGGCACAAAGGATGAACTCAATAAATATGTGCTGAATGAATGAATGAATGATCTTTTCAACAAGACAGTTGCTCTTTAAAATCAGGGACTGTGTTGTCAATATTCTGTAAAGAGTCCAGCATGTCTGGCACAGAGTGGCACTCATTAGTATTTGCGGCTGATTTACGATACACTGTATATGTAAAAGGGAGATTTTTTTCTTAGGGTTTGGTGATAACCATGCACACCTGGTCAAATTCACATCCTGTACTATCTCTTGTGTGCTTCCTAGCTCTGTAAAGGTAAACCATGCAGAAGGAAGAACTATTAATTGGTATCAGCCAGACAGTACACTAGGGACTAACACTTCCTTCCCTGAACCATCCTTGCTGGTCTCTGACTCATTAAATTTGGTTGGCTTGTTCCACATCTGGAGTTTCCTGGTTCTTAGAACCAGGAGGATGGAGCCCTGTCCCTGCAGGTAGACTTTAACCAGAGCCTGGTTCCATGAAGATCCTGGGTTGCGAGATTTATTGTCATGGAGAACTGGAGCTGGTCAGGGGCCTATTTATGCTCATAATTGTTAGGTTGAGTTCTGAAAACTTGTTACTAGATGTACAGTCCTGTATGGCTTAGCTATTGTAGCTACCTGTTGTGTTGGTAATTGATTTAAAAATAATATTAGTTAAATCAATTAAAATAAAATTATTTTAACTATTCGAAATTAGCCTGCTAATAAAATAACAAGCGTAGCCTAAAAACTCACATCCTAGTTATTAATTTAAAGTAAAATATTTTTAAATGTATTTTTTAAAGATAAGAAACAATGAAGTTGTGCAGTTCAGAAACATAGGGAATGTTTTTAATGAAACGGTAACACTATTCTTTAAATCTTTAAATACCTCTTAATTATTTTCTTGGATTGGTAACAGTATTGCCTGCAGTCCCCTCCCCACCCCATGGCAATCTGTCCATCATTGTAGCCCCAGGGAAACAGGAGAGCAAAAGGCAACTTGAAGAGGAGAAAACAGCGTGGATGAGCTTTGCAAACCAACGCTCTTCCAGTGCTAGGAGGAGGGGACAATACAGAAAGAGAAGCAGGGCACCGTGTCCTTACTCCTTCACAGCTGCCTCAACATCCAGCCTCACAAGTGGGAGGGTGATAAAAGAATATAAACCCCCAGTAGGAAGAATGGCTACAAGCCACTGAGGATACAGCCTCACAGAGTGTTCTGGCACACATGTGTGGACACTTCTGAAGGCAGGGAATGGCCAAGAGAGGGCCATGATAGTAGTCTAAGTGCCTCCCACCCTCCCTGTGTGGAGAAACCCTTGCCCCCACACCAGGGTCTCCCTGGGGTTCATGGAAGAGAGAGACGAGCAGAACACTAGAGAGATGGACATAGAGCTGCTATGTTTAGGGCAGGGTGACACCCTGGCAATGACAGCAGTTCCTGTGGAGTGGACAGCTGAAGGAGGTGCCCAGAAGGAAAGAAGCAGCAGAGTCTTGAGGGTCTACTGTGCCAGAGAGAAAATGCTGGGTCGGGTCAGCAAAGTGACACCACAGGGCTCCAAACATGCTGAAGAAACAGCTTGCAGGTTTCACCAGCCCTGAATCAGTGGTGGATGCCGCAAGCTACCCAGCAAACAGGGAGACCAAAATCAGCTCTAGAGAGGGTGGGGAAGACCCAAGAGGCAGGATGGGGAACTACATGTGGACAAGCTGCCTCACCTTACCTTCACCCATTATCCTGAGGGGAATATTAGAGTTCTCTCTCACACTGATGCCATCTTGGGAGAAGGGGGAGCTGAGAAAACCCCTAAAGAAAGAACATTTCTGTCGAAAAGATTATTCATGCAAACTGCAAAAAACAGATGGACCAAATACCTTCAACTACAAGTCTTAGCACCTATGCTCTGCTGTCCTACCTCCCAGCCCCTAACCCAGCCAGCAGAGAACAGGGCTTTGTGAGCAAGTTTTGTTCTGGATAGAAAAGTTGGTAAAGATATTTTTTAAATACCAAAGTTGCGAGTACAATTTTCACGCTCTCCATTAGCAAAATTAGAGACTCTAAAAGCCAAACAGATGACAATGGTGCTCAGTTAGCATGGTGACCCACCCTTTATAAATCTGTGAATACGAGCTGTTTGTTTTCCAGTTTAGTGCATTATGAAGGTGACCAGAAAGAAAGCTGGGACAGTGCCCGGCATGGCTGAGAACACAAGGCCACCCTAATTCCGAAGTTAAGAGTATACTTGAAGACTAATTAAATCTAATGATAGGTAAAAGGTTTGTTCTGTTGTATAACTTGTAATCAGAGACAGTCACTAATGGGTCCCATTCATTACAATTTTACATCGTTTTAAAAAGTAAATCACAAGACATGCAGCTCAAATACAAAGAAAATAATCAAATGCACTCTTATAGTATATTACCAACTCAATACTTGAGAAGGATTAAATAAGATTAAAGACTGTCATAAACATGGTAATTACACTTAGTAATGAATTTTGTGATAATCCTTATTCTCTGGGTGAGAGCTGATTTGATTAACCTCTGTGCATGTCAAGATTCTGGAGGATTTCCTAGTCCCTGAAGCTGCAGGTGTGGTCACCAGCAGAGGCCAAACACTTACATATTTAGGAAGTAACCTGATCCCCTGTGGTCTTCTCTATGCATAGCAATAACCCCAATGTCCAATAGAGTCTAATTAAATCAGAGTCAGTGTAACACTGTCATGAGACTAATGACTGGATAGCAGCAGAATCTATCAAGGGCCTTTTATCTATCAGGCAAATAAATTCACCTGAGTGGTGAAGGTCAATTCAATTTAGCACTCATTGATTATATATCTATTATGTGTAAGACACTGTGCTAAACATCAAAAGAAAATGTTATAAACTGTGTATAATTAAATAGTGGTCATGATGTAGTATAAATATATATATTTAATGGTTGCGGTAAATCTAAACTCCCAATGCATTCCCATTTCTGTGAGTGATGAGAGCAAAGAAAAATGGTTAAAGTGCCATTAGTTACGCATTTGGCCATCGGAAATCTGAATCATATATAAAACTCGTTTGAAAGGCTGTTGCTTAATTTAAGTGCAAAATAACACAGCAAATTATTTATTATTCAGTTTTTCTTGCTCTTGGTAATGCAATAACTATGATCCTCAGGTAAAAACCTGATAGATTCTCTGACATAAAAAATTTTTCCACAAGAAAGACATTTTAAAAGTCATTTCAGATACATGAAAATAAGGAACCATTCTTTAACTGTGGCAGAGCTTGCCAGTTGTTTCCTAACATCTTCTCTCCCCTTCCTTCGGCAGAGCCCTGATTATCAGCCAGGCCCCAATTAAAATGCTTCAGTTCTAATACTGCCCAGTTAGATGTGGTTATATGACTAAATTCTGGCCAATGTATGCAAGAAGGACTCTTTTCTCCTTCCTGCTGACAAGAGGCAGATTGACGGCTGAAGCTCAAGCAGTCAGTCATATTGGACCACGAGGCACCACTACTAAGAGTGACAAACATAGCATCAATGTCTGATGATCAAGCATGGCCAGCTTAGCCCTGGACTGCTGCAGAGGAGACACTGTTCCATAATGTGACCACTGCTTGTCCCGCACGCTGGAATTGAGGTTGCTTTCTGCAAATCCTTTTAGAGACTAGACTGTATGATCATAATTGATGTTCATAGTAACATAAACCAGCACCCCTCCCTTGCCTTCTGTTATGTTCTGGTTCCTGGGAGAGGTTGTTGTCCTGACCTGGTCAAACAGATAAACCGATTTTCTATATGTGGAAGCTTCATGTACTAGTACCCTTGACCATTCCCCCTTTTTACACTATGTAAGTCTTTGGCACCTGCCAGGCAGCATGGGGATCCTTTTTATCTGCAGTTGCCCAAGATATGCCTTATATGCAAGTGTCCTTTAATAAACTCTATTTAATTACTAGTCTGGAGTGGTCAGCCTCTTCCTTAGGTTGTTTCCTGACCTTCACTTACAAAGGTAAATTTTCAGGCTTGGGGATTTTTCCACTGACAATTGGTGAACAAGCCAGTATACTGAAGAAATGGGTCTTGTGAAAGACACCTGTGAGGCAAATCCCTGGCTGACCATCAACCTTCATGTGGGGAGGGGTGGCCCATGAGCTAGATACGTATGGACCATTGCATGAGTATGGGGATTCCCTGAAAACGTGAGCTGGTTTTATGCATTTGTTTGAGGAACTGTGCATTACACATTGTGGCAAGGAAGGAAAACTTACAGCTGCAGCTGTGGGCTGGTGGTTTGGCTGGCCACTGACACCCAGCTAGAGGCAGAATCCAGGGTTAGAAAATTAGAGAAATAAGCTAAACTAAAAAAGTATATTAGAATGTCTACGACTTTGTTAGCATCAGGATTGGATGATAAAGGTGGGGAGGGGTTGGGGGGATGGAGAAAAGGTCTTTTGAATGGTTATTATTATAAGAGAAATTCCCAGAAACTTAGTTCTTCTTGCCAATGCAGTAAAGAATTACAGAGCAGCAAGCCTATTAGTGTGCAGGCAAAGGTTATGGTATGTTCTAATGGGAGAGCAAAAGCAAGGGTGGCAAGAGCAAGGTGGCCAGAGGCTGGGTGACCGGGGTGGCCAGTGGACCCCGTGTGGTAGGAAAGGGCCAACAGAGATAAGAGAGCAATTCTTTTGTTCTGAGGACTCATACAGCAGGTGGGATGGAGGTGAAGAAGTAACATATTGATTGATGGGTAAAGGTGGTGCCAGCTTTCCTGAGCGGACATGGCTACCCAAATGTAGGTATGTGTGGAGGTCTGTTAGCCTGAATCCTCATCTTGCTCCAGACTCCATTTGTTCATACTGTACACATCACAGGGGACAGGCAGTTTAACCAAAGTTGTTTTATGGGCTTTTCTTTGGGCACTGTGAACCTCCTCCCCTTTTCCCTTCTAGGCCTTGGGATGAATATACAGTCCCAAGATTTTCTTTCCCAGCTAGTGGAAATGATTCACGCAGACTTTCAAGCGCTCCCCACTCCTGTGCTACCATAGTTTTGCTGGCGTTGTTCAGAATGCCTGGCAGTCTTATCGAATCAGGCTCAGGATTACTGGGTCCTCGGGGAGATGTATCTTCCTTTGCTTTTAGCCTCCTGTATTAAGTTCTTTGTTAGATTGTAATGGTGAGGGCCCTGCCTTTATATCCCCTCTGGCTATTTATTCGTAGCTGCTACTATAACATTCACCCCTCAAGTGATAGGAATGCAGGTTTTTGGGGACTTTGGGCTCAGGACTGCTGGGTCAATGGGTGAGACATGTCTGCCTCCCCCTCCCTACCTTGATTTGCTGTCTATTCTACCTAACATTGCCACTGCTTTTATGGAAGCCATGAGGTTTCTGTTTGCATCCATTTGTATGTTTATGTGTGCCTATATATTATTATGTTTATGTGGTATTTTCTACCTCCAAATGGTATTTCTAACTTGTAAAAGAGCCTTATTTAATTGGCTTAAAGGAATTGAGTGCTATATAAATTAAGGATTGGGTACTCTAAAATTTTCAGAAATATAGAAACTAACCGAAATGCTTTTCAGGATCATGTGGTATGGAAAATATTTGATATTAAAGTTACTTTAAGTTTGTTGCTTTCATTAAAATAGACGTCTTCAGAGTTATCAAAATTAAACATAACTTTGTTTTACCTAAGCTTAAAAAGGTACCAGCAAAAGTAGTAATTCAGAGTGATGGCTGGTTTTGTCTAAAATCTCATAAATTGTTTGTAAGTAACCTAAATATAATTAAGAACTAATAAGTTAAATAGATTTAAGTAGAATAAAAAGGTTTTAGGTGAAACATTGAGCAATAGTTGTAGAGATCCATGGAAAAGGAATCTTTGGGGAAAATTTGAATGTGTGGTCAGGCCACCTGCGATTGAAATGGATTTATTGAGTGAATGGATTTAAGCGTCAGAAGCAAGCTGATGGAAAATTAGGGTTGCTTTCTCTTTTCCTCCATTCAAAGGACAACTTTACCTTGGACTACGGTTCTTTTCCTGATAAAACCAAAGATTCCTGCTTAGAAAGCCAGGATTCTATGTTTTATCGAATGATATTCTGCATTGCAGCTTGTCTTCATCAGGTCTTTGACTACTTAAAAAATGGGATCATCTCAATAGCCACCGCTAACCTTTTGTATTTGAAATGCTCTAGCTGACTTTCATAAAAAGGCAGCAGCCACAAAATCTATAAAGATTGTGCTTCATATGGATGAACCACTCTGCTTTCACAAAAATGAGCCCTCGTTGCCAGACTTTGTCCAACCTGATGTCCTTGTACCATGGCAGCAGTCTGATGCTGGACCAGGGAGACTAAGACGGGTAAACAGTAGTTTATTAAGTAAATTGTGGGAACACCAAGATGCTGCCTGGTTCTTCCAGGCTCCCAGGCAAACCCTGTTTTTCAGTTTTTGCATTCCTTCATAAATCGTAGTGCATTTAAGCTGGGCTTCATTACACTGCCACCAAGCATGGGTGGTGGCTGGTTGTGTGTTTTTTGGATGTGTTGAAGCCTTTTCCTGCTACAAGACTGATGCTCTCACAGTGACAAAGAAACTGTTAGGAAACGTGTTTCCCACTCGGGGTACGCCTTCCACGTGCTCCGTCAAGGCTATTTACATATCCCCACCATGCTCCATGAGATGGTGGCTCAGGACCTGTCATTATTTTCCTTCCCAGCCTCTGTGAAACTCAACACATCGATGACATAAAGTTTACCTGTGAAGATTTACCTCTGTTGCAGAAAACCTTGCAAGCCTTGCTGAACCCTCTACAACCGAGAAGATGGGCAGTAAACCCACAGAAAATCCAAGGCCCAGGCACCACAGTAAAGCTCTTAGGAGTCACATGGTCGCGTTAGGCTCACATTGTCCCTGAGGCCATCATAGACAAAGTCAAGCCCGTTCTATACCAAAAATGTGAAAAGAGTACAGGCACTTTTGGAAATTTGAGAGTGCTGGTGAACATGTACACTCATTTTGTGCGATGCCTTTGCCCATTACAATTCCTAGTGAAAAACGGACATACGTATGGGACTGGGGAGCTGAGCAACAGAGTGGCTTTGAGAATGCAAAAGTACTGAATAAACAGATTGAAGCCCTTGGAATCTCCTAGGTCAGGCTGCCATTCAAATTAGATGGTTCGGTAACCCCTGAAGACATAGGCTGGGCATGATGGCCAAAAAAAAAAACCAAACCCAGCAAAAGGGAGAGTGCTCCTTGGATTTTGGTCACAATTGTGGAAGGGGGGAGAGACCAGATATGCTCCAACAGAAGAACAATGATTGGCAGTGTATACAGTGCTCCTGCAGGTGGAGCCTCTTACCGAAGAGCAGCCAGTCCCAGTAAGAACTTCCCTTCGTGTAGGGGTGGATAGACAGTGTGTTCCACGGAGCTGCCTCTGCCAGGGTTCTGAGTCCTGCACCGACAAAATCACATGCCTACTCTGTCAAACAGGCCTTTCTTTTTAGAGCTGTAGTAATTATTGGGCCCTGTTGAATATGAGACCTCCAATCTCTTAACTCTGTGCCAGCCCCTGCAACCTGAAAAGAAGGAATGGGGAGAGTTTCAGCTGGAGCTTGGTCTCCTGACAGTTCTAGCCCAGACCGTCCATTTACCTGGATGGCAGTGATGTCCGACTGTCCACTGACACCGTCTGGATGGAAACAAGAACAAGCCACAGCAGTTGGTGGGCTGAATGAAGAGCTGTCTGTGGTTGGTCACATGTGAACCTTGGTCACTGGTCCTGTGTACTAACAGTTGGGCAGGTTTTTTTTTCCTCACCCAAGGATAGGTTTACTGATTTTAGAGAGAGAGGAAGGGAAAGGGAAAGAGAGCAAGAGGGGGAGAGAAAGAGACATTGATGTGAGAGAGAATCATCAATCAGTTGCCTCTCATATGCACCCTGACCAGGGATCAAACACACAACCTAGGTATGTGCCTTGACTGGGAATCAAAACTAACCTTCTGGTGCATGGGACAATGATTCAACCACCTGAGCCACTCAGCCAAGGCCAGTTAAAGGGATTGATGTTATGGCTTGGACAATGGAAAAGTAGGGGTGGATGATTATAAACAAACCTTATGGGGACAAAGGATATGGAAAGATATTTGGACTCACTCACAAGAGCCTGAGGCAGATCTGTTGTCTTCCATGTCCCTGCCCATAAGGCATCTACATGTCCAGGTAATCAGGAAGAAGGTGCCTTGGTAAAAATGCACACTTTAGCAACTGACCTGTTAGTATACACTGTGGATTAAGTATGCAGAGAGAGTGGGCACTGTAATGCCCAGGTAGGATGGTGCATAGCTAAAGAGGCAGGGCTGCCTTTACAATATAGTGATCTGGTCAGTGTAGTTATTGGGAGGTTCCATCTCCTATGTAACCCACAGACAGCTGGGTTGTCTGTGAAATAATAAATGGTATCCTTAAACAACAGATACAGTTGCTTGTGTATGTGGCCAACTCACGGGGCCTATTGCTTCCTATGTCAGGCTGAAAACTCAGGCTAAGGCATCCAATACAGTAAAGGTGTGGAAAACAAATGACACAGTAACAGCCCTGACATTTGATATAGACCAACCAGTTATGATAATGAGGGCACCAAGACCTATTGGAATGGGGACAACTTACTGGAATCTGCAATGGGACTTTGTATCGGGATGGGTCAGTTACCTGGGTGGAGGGGAACTGTTCAGTCTCCAGTGCGATCCTGTCACCTAATGCAGTCAGGACCTATGGAGACATGCTTTATATGGACCAATACACACACCCCTGAGAGTGGAGGTGATAGGCATCCTAGCTGGCATATTTCCCATCCTATTAACCTCCTTAACCAGAGAGCGCCACTTATCCCCAGCCAACATTCATGGTTTACACAGCCTGTCCAGGTTAATGTAGCCACAATAATATGCAAAGATCAGGCTTCAAGTAGGGAGGGGCACATGGGGGGGTGGGACCAGTGCTATTATTCAAACTAAATATCATGTTTTTATACCAGATAAATCTGCTAATGTTTCTTCTTTGAAATATTATGAAAACTCAAGTAAATGCTTTAAATAATCCAGCCTCAAGCCTAGGTGACCTATTAAGTCACTGGCTGGTTCTAGGGTGGGGACATGATGGAAAAAATAATTAATAATATACTTAGACTGCTTCTTTTGTCTCTTTTCTTATGTGTATCTGTACTGTACTGTTGCTGCAGACTGGGTCTCCAGCAGTCAACTGGCAACTAAGTGAGCTACCACCATGCTTCTGAAGCCCCTCCCTGACCACTCAGGGCACCTTGCAGAAGAAGGGGCTTGTTAGCTTGTGACAGCTGGTCATCAGGGGCTGAGAATGGAGGATAGACTGTTCCACAATGTATTGACCACCGTCTGTCCCACAAGTGGGACCTGGGCCACAATGGAGGTTGCTTTCTGCCAACCCCCCTTAGAGACTGCTCATAACTGATGTTCATTCTGACACAGATCAGTACCCACCCTTTGCCTCCTGTTCTATGCAGGTCTGGAATAGGTTGTTGTCCTGGCTGGTCAAGCATGTAAAGTAATTTCCCGAACCTGGTAACATAAACGTACTAGTACTCATGACTATTCCCACTCTTTACCCTATCTAATTCTTTGGTGCCTCCCAAATGGTGCAAGGATCCATTTCATCTTGGAACCACCTAAGACATTCCTCTGTGCAAGTTTCACTTAATAAACTACTAATTACCACACAGGAGTGGCCAGGCTCTTTCTTCTGTTGTTCCCTGCCCTCTGCTTACGGTGGTAGAGTTTCAGTCTCAGGGATTTTCCCTGGGTCTGTGTGAAGTAACAATGGCCTACATTTGTATAAGTAGAACAGAAATATGCTTTCATGTTCATTTAGCCATTGTTATTTTGGATTTTATTGCAGCCAAATAAAACCTAACACACTAATAAAGCCATCCCATTAGCCAGAGAAAATTCTGGGCAGTTGCCAAGAGGAAACCTAAAGTAATGCAGAGAGAGGCCGTAGAAATCAAAGGGAACTAATGTTTTCATTACATCTAGCTCAAAATGAATCGGTTATCTAAAATGTGCAGTTCTCAAAGCTTCAGAATTTGACACACTGTCTTTGGGGCCCTGCCGTAGGTTGTGCCCAGATCTTCAATGATGGCTTCAAATTGTTTGCATGTAATTTTCCCCAAATTTGTACAATATTTCTGCATTTTCAAAGAGAAGTGGCATATAACTACACCACTGCGCAGTACAGACTGGCTACCTCCCCATACTGGATGTAAGACCCAGATGGTGGCATCGAAATGAGTTTAGAAATTGGCCTCATAAAAGCTGGGCTTGAAACTGAACTCACTCTAAACCTGGATAAGCTTGCTTAAATTTTGTAAAGTCTCAGTATCTTCCTCTATGATATAGAGGCAGTAAGCATCGGCCCCTTTTCCCTCTTGGAGATAGTCAAAAGAAATAAATATGTGTCAAAGTGTTACCATTGTTACTAAAATCAGTTAGTATTCACTTAGGTACTCACTTAAGTTTCACTGGGAGAGGCACTTTGATTTCAACTTTCTGGGGCAATTACCTTTAAAAAATGACTCTTTTTGCCTACATTAGCCTCCTTTCTCTAATCATCTCATTTTTATAATTCTGTAGAAGAATTTTGTTTTTGTGATGTCCGAGTTTTTACGAAGTTCATGTATGTAAGTATTTAGATTAGAGAGTATTATTGGGAATGAGTATTTGGCTAACTTGCAACTCCTTTTGAAACTAGCAAATAAGAAGCACTTAGGTATTGAAAATAAAAATAAATGAACTAATTATAGAAGAATTTACAATTAGACTATTGATTAAAACATAAACCGTGTGTGTATAGCAAATTTTTTAACCTGAGGCTAAATATCCAGACATTTTGCACAGCAGAAATTATTTTTACAGCATTGAACAATTAACAAAGATCATAACAATGAATGTGGACCTACAAAATTTGAAGTATGTTCTGAGCTCTCAAAGAAATATTACCAGCCAATGAAAACAAAGTATTTAATTAACTGAAGTGTACCATACCACAATCTTATTAATAGCAGGGAGGTTAATAGCCATAAAAACACTAGGTTATCTGAGAAGTGTCTACCTGGAACAGAAAAAGAAAGGTTATAATTCCATTTTGCAGATAATAAAGACTGAAAAAGCAGAAGATTATTTGAACTTCATTGTCTAGATGCCTTCTGGATTGCGATGCATTTCATGGGCTCCCTTCTGACTTGTATCTAGCTGAGCTGGGGCTGCTACTTATTTAGTAATGAAAGTCACTTCACCTCAACTCTGCCTCTCTCTCTCTCTCTCTCTCCCCCAAAACACACACGCTATTAGAACTTATCCTCTTCCATATGACCTTGAAAAGAGAGACACTCTATAAGGACATGAACCTGGGGGTTGGCACTGGCCTCACAATTCAGAGCTGACAACAGTACAAGGAAACATGTGGAGGGGATGCTGACCTATAAATGTTAGTTATTCATCTCACTGCTTCCTGTTTGAAAACCCATCCACCTGCTACTCACAATTAGCAAGGCTGATCCATGGGACATCCACTTTCCAAACTCTCAGACTTCCCTTATGTACTTGCTTTACTTCTTGTTTTTTTTCACTGCTACTTTCAATATTATCTGAGGGGGAAGGTGAGGAACTGAGGGTGTATGTGGAGTGAGAAGGCAGAAGAGAAGGTGCCCAAGGAGTGAGCACATGGAGACCTTGGCACCAGTCTTTCTGGGAACTGTGTGGAGATTCATTCCGTGCCTCGGTCTCTCATGTGGGCCCAGAAAACTGTAAAAGGGCTCACATTTGCTTCAGGCATCTGTTTCCTCCTACTGGTACCTTATCTCCCAAACTGCCCCTCTCTTAGCCTTCATGCCTTTCCTTGATTTTTCTTAAAAAAAAAAAAAAAATCCTATCCTCAACACCTCATTAAAGCTTACTGGTTCTGTGTGTCATTCTTGTAAGGTCATAATTCTTTGAGATTAATTCTACTAGATACTTGAGAATAAATTCCATTCACCTTACTTATTTTTCCTCTTCGATAACAGTGCACATGAAGCCCCTCAGTGTTAAATTCTCCTCTCCTCTATCACTGAATATGGACATTAGAGCTGGATGTATTTACTTCCCTCCCACTTCCTGACAGTCCCTTAAGAACCTCATCCTTTCTCTTCTGCACAGTGCAACATACTCATCTTTTATTCAGTGATTTTTTAGTATCGGCATCCCATCTCTGTCCTGGCTTTGGTTTGCTTTGCAAAGGGCCTGCCTGCATGTGGGACTGCGGTGAACTCACCTGTGTGATGGAACATGGTAGGCACTAGAGACTCCTAGCGCTAGACTCACTTTCTTAGAAATTCACTCTGACCAAAAAGTGAACTGGTCTTCGGCAGAAATCTGTATTTTGTACAGTTAGGGAAAAATATCCAACACATGTTAGATTTTCTTTTTGCTGCAGCAAATCCATTTATTAAGTCTCTGCCTGAAAGGCTCAGAGGATCCTTTAAGAAATGACAGAGGGAGGCTGCTTAGGCATGCTTTTGGATGTTGGAGTCTAAGGTGTGTTGTACCCTCCTTGGGGGTAACTTGCCCTCCTGTGTGTCCCAGCACAGTAATAAGCAGACGGGAGAAGCTGAATACAAACTGGCTGAGTGAGTGAGTGAAAGACTGAATGAGCTGAATAAGTGACAACTAGAATTAACTTGGGAAACTGCAGTCTAATGATAGGAGCACCTGCCAGGAAGCAGGAAAATGTCTCCAAGTGTCCACCTGCTGAAGCCTTGGAGCCCTGCTGACACTTCTCAGTTCAGCTTCCTTGCATGTCACAAGGAGGTGGCCCAAATTTGTTTATCTTGGAAGGCTCTCAGTTCTTGGGAGGGAAGTGTATTTTTCACTGTTTATCAGCCTCAGACTCCATGGCTATGTGCTGAAAGGGCTAGGAGCAAGCATGTGGGATCCAGAGCTCAGACTGAGGACCATGCAGCAGAAGGCTGCCCTGCCCCTCACTCCACCCTGCCAACCACAGCTGCCCTTCTCTCTCTCTGCTGGCCTGGACGATGAGTTCTCAGCCTGCCCGTTTGCTAGTTAAGGCCATTCCACAGACATAGAAATCGACATGGACAAGATTTCCCCTTCATGTTATGTTATAAACTTAACAGGAGTGTAACAAGTATTACGTTCACTGTGACTAATAGTCCAACTGATTTAAAATTCCGCCATCGAGGGTACCAAGGGACCATTACTGGAAAGGGAAAGGAAGCATTTTGAGTAACAGATATGCCAAAAGTTTGGACACCATTTATCTCTAATTTCTGTCCCTTATTGACATTAGTAATTTGTTGAGACATGCACTATATATCTAACACTGTGGTAAATTCTGTAAGCCTTAATTTTTTCAACTAAAGCTCTTCTTGGACATCCTTGTATGTTTGATTCATATGACTTATACTGTGATTATTAAAATAAATTTCAAAGATATTTCTATGTGAACTATGTTTCTACACTTCAGAGTCTTCACTGGCTTGGAGGCTGAGGATCTGGGGAAGAGAGGAAACGAGAGGGTCTGTGACACTAAGATTAAAACAATGTGGTCTCTTGTTTGAGGATCCTCTAAAAGTTTAGTAGAGGAGCTAGAAGCCTGCACAGCTGATTACAACACAAGTCAAGCAGTGCGAAAGTAAACACAGAGGAATAAATAAGGTATTTTGGATGCATTAGAGAGGGAATTAACTCCAATTCAGGCATCAGCAAAGAATTCTTAAGCAGGTGCCATTGGAGCTGAGCCTTAATGAATGAGCAAAATTTTCTTAATTAAGAAAAAAGAATATTCAAGCAAAGAAAACAATAGGAACAGAATCATGAAAGTATACATTGTGTTTGGGGAAAGGATTCCCAAAAGGCTGGATCAGTTGGCAGATAATCCCAGAAAGGTGTGTTGGGACCAGTTTACTGAGAGCTTTGAGTAAGTGAATGCATGCAGACTTTGTACAGTGGGCACTGGGCAAACATCAAAATGTTCTGAAGATACTGCTATTACCTCTACTCCCCAAATGAGAAAACTGAAGCTTGGAACGGGTCAGGAACTCACTCCAAGGCAAGTGTGGAGGTGAGAGCTGAGCTGACTCTTACCTCTGAAGTCCAAACACCACACCTCGTTTTTTCTTTTTTTGAAATATAATTGACATAAAATATTGTTTCAGATGTAACACATAGTAATTTAACATTTGTATTTATCATGATATGATCACCACAATAAGCCTAGTTAACATCTGTTAAGAAAGAAAGAGAAGAGAAAAGAAAAGAAAAGAAAAAAGAAAAACAACAGGCCCCACATGGAGTCATTTGCTATAAGCTCCACCTCAGCAACCCAAGACTTCACTCCTAACCTAAGTGCATTATCAGTCTCTCTCAGCAATGTCACTTTAACCAGCCGCTCTGGAATCATCTGCTCAACACTAGTGAGGCAATCTGCCTGACAGACCTCTTGCCTTCCCCTAAAGGAAGGTGGCCTTGCCTGAAACTATTCATTCTTCGGTAAGAACTTCCTTATCTCGGTCCCATTCCACATATATGCCAAACCCCTTGGAACTCCCTTCTACCTGCTAGATGGGATGTTGCCCAATTAATGAATTATCAGATAAATAAAGCCTATAAGATCTTTAAAAGTTACTCAGCTGACTTTTGTTTTTTAACACATCCATCACCACATATAGTTAAAATATTTTTTCTTGTAATAAGAACTTTTAAGATCTATTCTCTTAACAAGTTTCAAATACACAATACAGTAGTGTTAACTATGGTCACCTTGCTGTACATTACATCTCCATGATGCATTTATTTTAGAACTGGAAGTTTGTATCCACCTTGTCTTAGTCTTATTTTTTTTATTTATAAAGTGGGTCTAATAACAATACTCCCTTATCTACCTAAATGATTCGATCAAATAAAAATACAGATGCTAAAATGCCTTAGAAATTATAAATGAATTTTGCAAGTATTGATTATTGTTGTTATCACAATTGCAACCAATATCACTCCTGAAGGTAGCATAAATGTATCTTGAAAAGGCAAGGAGTATTATTTAATGTTAATAATGCCTATAAATTTTTGAGTTCCTACTGTGCCTTATGCATACATTACCTTATTTCCTTCCACCACCCTGTGGGACAGGTTTCATTATCTCCAATTTATAGGTGAGTAATCAGAGGCAGAAAGAGATGAACAAACTGCTCAGTCACACAACCAGTAAGTTGAGACCCAGGCTTCAACTCTACGTCTTCAAACTCCCAAACTTTCCATAAAGTGACTCACCACCTTCCTGTCGATGTCACAAACCTTTCAGGTTGCAGTGGCACACTGATAAGATGTCTTCAGAAAGCAATGAATGATACCAGTAATTTCAACACTTCCAACAAGATGTCAGCGTCTGATTCTGTGTTTCAAAGGAAGTGACTACTCTAAGCCTGTTAGGGACACTGCTCAATAAGCAAGTAGTATATTTCCTTTAGGTTTGATTTAACTGGAAAACTTGACCTATTCCATTCCACTCTCTGAAATGAAATAATGTCTTTCTTTAAGAATAATTCCTCTGTTAATTAAAACAAAACCAAAAAAACCCCCAAAACCCTCAAACTTCCTAGTTATGTGAGGGTATTGGTTCCTTACATTTATTTCAAATTTTGAAAACTTCCCTAAACATTTGTCAAATCATTTGTTTCTGTATTTTAAAGTATATTTCTCTTTTCTCCTGGTCATAAAACTTTAAAAATCACTAAATAGGGCCAGCAATGTACACAGATTGATGAATATCATTCATGCTAAGTTTATTCTTCTAAAATATATGTTTTATATGTAGTAAAAAATGATCATAAGCTGAGTTTGACCAAATTTATATTCTTGGAAGCTTTTCATATTCAACAAGGACAATCTGATACTCCAGCTAATGAAGTTATTGGTAATATTGGCTGCCAAATATTCTGATTTAAGTACTGGAAAATAATTGCTGTTGCTCTTTTTTACAACACCTCTGCTGTTTTTCTGAATAGAGTTTTCAAAAAATGTTGTAAGCTGATAAAGTAAACAGAGAGACTTTGAAAGGCTAGCTCTGAGATGAATCTAACCACAACTTAGTAAGTGTTGCAGAAGGAAGACTGTAAACCCCTTTGAAGGGGAAGGAAGACTACAAACTACGTGTGAAGGGAGAGAAAGATTATGAGTGCAAACCACGTGTACAAGGGTTTGAAGCAGAGCACTAAACTCAATTCCTAAATTCAGACAAATTTACTTTTCACCCCATTTCAAATGTTATAGCCATTTCATGACTATTTTGATGTATAAAATCATAGAATCCTGAGTTGGAAGCTTTGAAGAGGTTTGTATTCCTCTTTCTACAGAAGACTACCTTGTGATTTCCTAGTATTTGCTGATTCGCGGTAATGCAAGACTCCTAACTTTGTAAGGTAAGACTTTCTACCTTAGATCGTGTGGATTTGACTTCTCTTTAGATTAGGTCAAAAATCTTTCTGTAGTTTTTTTTCCTTGTAAATCAGGGAGTCTCCCCATGGTTATTAGATGCAGCCAGGTTTGAGGAGAAACTTGCGAAGACAAGTATTTGCAAAGGTATTCATCAAAACATTTACAATGGTTAAATTTGAGTGTGGCACATAGGAAATTTTTCTTTGGTCTTTGTGTTCTGCATTGCTTGAATTTTATTCATGAGTATATATTCTACTTAGAATGAAAAGAAAAAGCAAACTTATTTACACTTTGGGAAAATATTTAAGTCCTAAAGGTAATGAATGAAAATTGATACCTCACCTTGAAGTACAGAGTCTTAAATCTGGAAGCCATGAGCAATGACCCTCACTGCCCTAGGATCTAGGCCCACATGCTAGGCTCTCATTTTAAAGATATGTGAATGACTGCATAAATAAAGCAATCATTTAACTGATGATCAAAATCCAACCTAAAGAGTCTGATTCTCATTTTTTTCTTGGAGATATAGTCATCACCAGAGAAGTCACAGTTCCATGCAGGCCCAACTTGTTACTGCTCTCATTCCAAGTACTAAGAGGAAGAGTACCACTTTGATTTTAACTTAAACTGATTTAATGCCTCCTTTTACTGTGTTTTTCCCCAATGCATCACAGTCCAAATATTCTCTGGTAGTCCTATTTTCTAATGACTGGACAACTAGACAATGTAAATGACCTTAAGGTACCCAGAAATAAATTATTGTCCTGCCTGGACCCTACTAACTCTGAGAATTTCGCACATGAAATAACGATGATGATGGAAATTGGCATGTATACAAGTGGTTTGCCCACATTCTCCCTTCCACTATTTACAGCCATGCTGTAAACTAGAGATTATCATCCCCAGAGTCCTTTACACATTAGAAAGTTCGGGTGCAGGCACATGTTATACCAGTCTATTTTACATAACAATGAGAAAGCGTTAACCAATTTCACCAGATCTTATTTGTTACTTCTCAGCCAAAAACTGCCATCCTGAGATACACTTCTTTGCTTGTATGTCTTATTATTTATTTCTCCTGGGTTTCACTTGAGGAAATTGTTATAGGGTTGGTTTCAAAACACCTCTTCTGGGTTCCTCAAAAATTAAAATGAGAACTACCATATGATCCAGCAATTCCACTTCTGGGTATATATTTGATGGAAATAAAATCACTATTTCAAATACATAGCTGCACTCTTATGTTCACTGCAGCATTGTTTATAACAGCCAAGACACGGAACAACAGAAGTGCCCAACACCAGATAAGTGGACAAAAGAATGTGAGATATAGAGAGTGGAATATTATTCAGCCACAAAAAAAAGAAGAGAACACTGCCATTTGCAGCAACACGAATGGACCTTGGGAGCATGATGCTAAGTGAAATAAGAGAAAAGCAAATACTGTATAATTTTACTTTCATGTGGAATTTAAGAAAAGCAAGCTCATAAAACATAAAACAAACTGTTGGTTGCTGCAAGAGGTGGGGGGTGAGGGGAATAGGTGAGGAAGGTGGCCAAAAGGTACACAGTTCCAGGTATAAGTTCTGGGGATGCAGTGTATAGACAGCATGGTGACCACAGTTAACAATACTGTGTGTACACAGTCATGAGCTGCTTGAGGACAGGGATGCATTTTGAGAAATGCACCATTAAGTGATTCTGTCATTGTGCAAACCTCACAGAGTTCACACTGACACAGAGCTAGATGGCAGAGCCTACTGCACACCGAGGCTATCTGTGTGATATAGCCTATTGCTCTTAAGCCATAAACCTATACAAGCATATCACTTACGGTACTGTAGGCAACTATAACACAATAGTAAGTACTTGGGTATTTAAACGTATCTGAGCAGATTAACAGGTATAGTAAAAGGACAGTATAAAGATTAAAAACTGGTACACCTGGATAAGGCACTCACTATGAATGGAGTTAGCAGGACTGGAAGTTGCTCTGGCTGAGTGAGCGGTGAGGCATGCGAAGGCCTAGGACAGCACTGTGCACTACTGTAGACTTTACAAACACTTAGGCTTCATTACATTTATAAAGTGGCATGAGATTAAATTAAGCACAAGAGAAAATGACTCAATCAAGAGACGAGAAATGTATGAGGCTTCTGCTAGCATAACCTGGCATAGTTTTACAGCAAAATTTTTTTTCAAAGTAGAAAGAGTACATTCTATAAAATAATGATTAAAAAGTATAGCATAGTAAGTACAAAACTAATAACATAGTCCTGTAGTATATACAGCACATCACGCCAAGCACTGCATACGACGCATGACCATGTGTGCTGCCCTTTCACACCAACAGTGCAGTATAGGTTTGTTTACACCAGCAGCACCATAAACACGCGAGCTGCCACACTGTGCTACAGTCTCACAATGGCTGCAGTGTCACTAGGTGACAGGAATTCTTCACCTCCGTTATAATCTTATGGGACAACCATAGTATAGCTGGTTCATCATCGACTGGAATGTCATTATGTGTCACGTGACTGTATTTGAAAGTTGCCAAGACCATACATTTTAAAAGTTCTCATCACAAGAAAAAAAATGTAACTATGTGAGGTGATGGATGTTAACTAGACTTATTCTGGCAATCATTTATATATATATAAAATCATTCTGTTCTGTTATACAACTTAAACTAATGTAATGTCAATTATATCTCTATGAATTGGGAAAATAAATACATACATGAATAAATAAATGAAACAGAACACCTCCTCTGTGCTGCTGGAGTCATTTTCTAACATCAAATATATTTCAGCCAGAAAAAAACACCAAACTAAGTTTTCTTAGTTTTCTATTACTTGTTAGTTCTTCTGCCTCTTATGGTGTTGACCCAGATCCCTATTTTCTTATCCTAAGTCTTGAGAAGTTTGGATAAAATGTGTATGCTTGTGAAGAGATTCAGCCTGAGTTAGTAACTGAGCTAACTTAACTTCTGAGCTTGGTTTTAATATTATTAAGTTACATATTAATTTGTAAATTAATATTACTAATTTATAATAGCATAATAACAAGCATTTATTGAGTGCTTTATTATGTGCCAAGCACTAAATAAACATTTGCATGCATTATTTCATTGGATGTTTGTAATAAATTTAAATAAAATTATCTTAATTTATAGCTAAAGAAACTGAGATTTAGTAAGATTGTTAGCTTAATTAAGATCAGTCTACTAACAAATTAACAGAACTAGGACCTGCCTCCAAATTTACCCTGATTTTAGCTTTCACCCTCTCACACACAATGCTATATGTTTGGGTTTCCCAAAATAATATCAAGGGATGAGTACAGAGGTCAGATGTCTTTTCCACATTATCAATATGGCTTATGGATTCCTCAGGCAATTAAAATTGCTATTTTGGCTCCCATTACCACTACTAATCTACTAGTACAATACCCATAATAACATCTCTTGCATATTTATTGTATCCACCCTTCTTCTGGAATATTTACGTATTTAATCCACTCAGCTACCTTATAAAATTAAGTGAAAAAAGTCCAATTCTTAATACAAGGATACAAAAACCTCCAAGAGTTTAAGGAATTATGTACAAGTTCCACAGCTGTTATCCCAAAGCTGCTCACAGATCTGACTCCAACACACATACTTTCATACCCTCTGAAGGTAAACTGACCATGACACTTCTCACCCCAAAAAAGATCTTCCTAATCTAGCTGGCATCCTAGTTGCCTCTTGCCGTTCTCCAAGGATGTCCCTCTCTTTTTTCCAAATGGTTGTGTTGGGGAACAGAGGAAGAGACCCTAAGTTTGTATGAGCCACCCATTTCATCTGAGGAAAACGAGAATGGTGTCTCCCATAAACTTCCAGCAATGTAGTCATTGGTAATTGTTGCCATTTTAATTTTTTCTGAATGCATTCTCTTGTTAAAATTTACTCTCATGAAATAATGCCCATAAATTGCTGCATTATTTTTAACATTATATTATTACTAACAAGCCATTATGAAGATCTCTGAGTTCTATTTCTAATGCAAATGACATCAAAGATGGCAAGAAGGGACTCTGGTCTTCAAACATTTCCCTAAGCAGTGACTCATTTGATTTGGTTTTATTCACTCCAACTTAGGAAAAACATTTTTTAATAAAGATTTATATATAATTAGGTACTCCACTCTGAATAAATGTCAACTGACCCCTGAGAACCTGAGAATTGTTGACTATTGTTTCTATTATATTGAAATGGTCAAAAGATAGAGTACAAATTGAGACCAAAAATAAACTCCAAGATGCATCAATTTTTTAAGTTATGCAGATGTGGGTGGGTTGCCTTTTCAATTTAGTGATAACAATAGAATTCGAGTTTTGGAGACGCCAAGATTTTATTGCTTTGAGCAAAATGTTCTCTGCTACTCTCACTGGTCTGACCAGTCCTGTGGGAGGAAAGAATCAAAACAGGACACAGAAGTTTTTCACTTTCTTAAAAACAAAACATGCTCCACTCTGAAACTGCTTGCCTTTTGCAGAAAGACGCTGGGGCAAATTTCAAAATTAAGCAGAGAAAGACAGTAAGTAAAACGGCTTCACTGATGACAAGAGGGCCTGCTGTCCCTCTGTCCTGTCCTGTAGTTTACGAACTCTCCCAAATGGTTCCTTCTCTGTAATTAGGAAGCAAGAGTACATTTTGCTTTTCAGCTTCTCAGTAAACCTGCTCCCTGGTTACCTTACAAAGGTAGGAGAGGAAGTGTGAAAGGAAAACAAAAAACAAAGAACTAAAAGACACATATACAGAGTAGCCCAAATTGTGATTCAACTCTGTTTCTGGAAAACCCGCAGGCTGGGGCAGGAAATGGAAGCAGAGCCTTCCCTTGCCGCATTTGCTGTGAGATAGCCAGTATTCTCCCCACAGCAGAAGCGGCTCTGCATTGAAGAAGGGAGGGTCTGTGTGGTGACAGCAGTGTGCACCCACCCAGAATGCAGAGGGGTTTTCAAGTTTTTGCTGAGAAACTCACGGGCCAAATCTAATCAGTGCCGTTGGAAAAGCTGCCTCTGGGCTGCCGCAGGAGATTGCTTCTGCCTGTTGGAAACGTTCAGGCACTGTCATATAGTCCAAGCCTTTCTCTCATGGGGCCCTAGAGCAGCCCTCAAAGATAAATTTGAAGCTTCAGAAAATAACCACAATAGTAATTCTTTGTTCAGGAATTACACGATGAATAAAATCGGACCTGAACCCCCAGTTTCATTTCTTGCTAACTCACTTGGCCAAGAGATTCACCCTGCCTGAGCCTGCCTTCATCCCCGCAAAGTGGTGATAGCAGCTACACCTACCTCGTGGCATCGGCATGAGAATCTAGGAACATTTGTAAGGTATCGGCACTCATGGAATGATACCTGCCACTGTTGTTATTGTCCCGATTGTCATTTGTGTACATGTTTATTTAAAACCTCTCTCCCTTTTGAGGAGTTTGGCTACCTATTTTTTCCTATTAAAAAACCCACTTTAAAGCAGGTGTGGTCAAAATAAGTGAAGGATTCAAGAAATAATTCAAGACATGGGATCTAGAAACAGTAGCTAATAAAAGAGAGGCCAAAGGAGGAGTAGCAGAGACCTCTAGGCAGATGTTGGATTTTAAAGATGATAAACATTATTAGACAGGTTTTTGGCACTTGGAGAACTGTCGAGATTTAGTCACTGACACAAAGAAAGCAAAACAATGTTAATGTTTTCACTCTAGAAAAAAAAGAAAATGTGTCCAAGAAACAAGCGTAATCCCAGTACTACTGAGTCAGCACTGTCAGAGCAGTACACACACAGAATACGGGTCTAATAAAAAGTGTGTTACAGCTTCCGGCCAAGACGGAGGCATAGATAGACACACTGTGCCTCCTCGCACAACCAAAAGGACAACAAAAAATTTAAAAGCAAAAACCAACCAGACCTGACAGAAAATCGAACTGTATGGAAATCCGACAACCAAGGAGTAAAAGAAGAAACACTCACCCAGACGGGTAGGAGGGGCAGAGATAGGCAGCCGGGCAGAGAGGACTCGATGCAAGGCGGCGGCTGGCAGGCGGTCCCACATTGGTGTGCGGATAAACTGGGAGGAACAACTGAGGGGAGAGACAGACCTGGCAACCCGGGTCCCAGCGGGGAAATAAAGCCTCAAACCTCTGATTGAAAACACCTGTGGGGGTTGAGGTGGTGGCAGCTGGAGAAACTCCCAGCCTCACAGGAGAGCTCATTGGAGAGACCCACAGGGTCCTAGAATGTACACAAGCCCATCCACCTGGGAATCAGCACCAGAAGGGCCCAATTTGCTTGTGGGCAGTGGGGGAAGTGACTGAAAATGGGCAGAGAGTGGAGCAGGCAGCATTGTTCCCTCTTGGTCCTCTTCCCCAAATACAGCATCATAATGCAGCGATGTGGTTTCCCCTGCCCTGGTGAACACCTAAGGCTCCACCCTTTACTACATAATAGGCACGCCAAGGCAAAAAAAAAAAAAAAAAAAAAAAAAAAAAAAAAAAAAAAAAAAAAAAAAAAAAAAAAAAAAAAAAAAAAAAAAAAAAAAAAAAAAAAAAAAAAAAAAAAAAAAAAAAAAAAAAAAAAAAAAAAAAAAAAAAAAAAAAAAAAA
>VMDR010011045.1:0-23505 GCA_007922815.1 Macrotus californicus
TAGGTAGAAAAGACATCAGAAAATTCCAGGTGACCTTAAAATGACCTTATAAAGAGCTCATATTCAGATCGCTCTGACTAGTGTGGGGGATGGGTAGGCAGGGTTCAGAGGTAGAAGTGGAGAGATCCAATTATAAACATTAAACATGTCCAGTCTTTTTGCATATCAGTTGTATTCAATAAAGCTGTTCAAAGAAACATTAAAAATAAGGCTATTGCTATAATTCTAGTGAGACATGTTTTTTTTGTCTTAAGTCAGAATGATTATGGCAATGAAGATAGAGAGAAAATTTAGACTGGAGGTACATTTCAGAGGTGGAACTTACAGGTGCTGCTGAATGCTGAAGAACTGAGAATGACGTGTAGGTTCTGGGATGAGCAGTCAAGGCCTGGTGGGCCATCGTGTAGAGGGGGAGCCGGCAGGAGGAACCTATTTCTGGGGGAGAAACTGAGAGCTCACTTTGGACATGGTGGGGTTGCCATATCTCTGATGTGGCCATTGGCCTTGTTGGCTGGACTGCAGATACATGTTCGGAAGACACCAGCATGTACGTGATCTTTGACATGGGAACCAGTGAGACTACCTGGAGGGAGAATATAGAGAGAGGAGAGCAGAGCGCCAAAGCCCGCTTCTGAGGAGGGTGGGGGAGGAAGAGGAAGGCAGGGTGAGAAGAGAATGTGACAAGAGGAGGGAGGTCAAGAGCTTGAAGGGTCTCCAAATCCAAGGCCTGTCTGGGAGGTCCTGGGGGGTGAAGGCAGGACGTGTGAGTGCTCTGGATTCTGAGATGGGAGGTATTGCTGAGCTGGTGGGCAGGTGTGCTGGAGGCTGGGGTGGAGGGTGCGGTGTGGTCTGAGCAGAGGAGGCAGGTTTGGGGGTGCAGGAAACATGGTAAGTGTTGGGCCCTGCAGCAGCTGCAGGGGAGGGTCTGACCCTTCGTGGAAGGCTGCCCAACAGACGTGATGACAGCAATGTCCTGTGTCAATAAAGTGGCCCAGCATCCTAGTTTATGTCCTAAAATACACCCATCGAAAGCATATTTGTGCAGAGTTCTGAAATGTGTTGCACACCCTCATGCCGTCTTACGCTGAGGTCGCAGGACAGGACACAGCATTTGGTCTCAGTGATCTCCTCTTTCTTTTCTTGGTGCGTTTGGGGTCTTAAGAGTTTAGGAAGGACACCCAACTCTTATTCTAAAAACAGCTTTAGATGTTTGTGCTTTGTCATTATTGTGGGTGAGCACACGTGGTTTCCATGTGTGTATGTGTGAGAGATAGGGAGAGGAGGAGGGGAATACAAACCAGGATTCAAACCCAGGTCAGTCAGCCTCTGACACCCTTGCTCTTCACTGTGCCACTCCATTTCTCTGACTAGTAGCACTGTTCTCTCCCTTATAGAGTAGCAAACAATCATGGCAGCTAACCTATGTGAAATGGGCAGGTAATGGTAGAAGTCATTTACACATAGTCTCTCATTTAATCCTCATGACAATCACATGGGGTACCATTTTACAGATGGGCAATGGAGCCCAGGGACATTGATTTCAATGTTTGGAGGTTCCCCACCAAGAGAGGGGTGCAATCAGGTTTCCAACTGGCAAGCTGGGTCCAATCTCTTTACTCCAGGATATTTCTGAAAAGGAAATCTTGACAGGCAGAGGGGAAAGAAAACACAAAAAGAAAGTCGCTATTTCTGAGATTAGTAAGCCCGGAGAGGTAACCAAAGAGGCTGCAGAAAGAAAGCAGCTGGCATTTTATCACTGGCCCCGCGAGCCCGTTCAGTTTGGATTTTAATCCTAGCCATGGCAGTGCCTGGACGAATTCTGGACAGTCAGGGGTGAGATTTGCCTCTGATCTGTAGTTGGCATTGAGCAAAGCAAGTGAGCAGGCTCTGCAGAAATGCAATGTGCCTTGTAACAACTATTACAGAGGTTTTTCTTGCCCTCATCTTATTTCTTGGGCTGTCTCAAGCATGATGTCTTGGCTAAAGTGATAATTACGGTTCCAGCCATGCCAAGTAAAGCCTCAAACTCAAAAGCAATTAATAATGATAATCAGAAATTTGAAGGGAGAGAAGTAAAATAAATTCCCATGCCAAGTCAGCTGAAGTCATATTTTACAAAGTTTTTTTTAAAAAAATTCCTATTTGGTTTTAAACAAATGTCTTATGAAAATGTTCAGTTGCAAGGCCTTTGGTTCAACCCTACTTCCCACTCAGCATTCGCTGCTACACCCTCTATTTTCCCACTTCAATCTGCTTGACTTCCATTGAACCAATTATTATTCTGTATTATCACTGATCTGCTTACGTGTATATCACAGTTTGTCTCACTTTGCTTCAGCAAAGATTTGTATCACACTGTCAGTGTAGTAGTTACTATGCCAAGCATCCCCACATCATATACTAAGTGACTTAGAGGCCTATTTAAACACTGAGTTATTGTAAAGGAGAGACTCAAATCTTTTAAATTTGTTATCTAGCAAGACCTAACTAGAATATATATGGGGAGACTACATATATATATTATATGCTTTTTCTTATTTAGTGGTCAAGTCGCAAGTTAATTCCAGAGCAAAGTTTCATGAAGACGACATAGTGATAAATACCCGCATATTTAATGGAGAATATATTTCTTGATCTTTAAAAAAGCAGATGCCCAAATTTCGAAAAGGAAGACAAGTTTAAGCAATATATTTTTTTAGGTAGATATTGGCTGGCAAGAAACCTACCGCCAAATTAATCCTCTACCATTAACGGAATTGGCGAGGGAGAAACGATGTGTCTGTCCTGTTGATTGTCTTCTACTGGAAGGTGTAGTTACATTTCTGACTGTAAGCAAGGTGTACGCTATGGCCATCTGGTTACAATAATCAGTTAAGAAGGCACTTGTTTGCTTACAAAAATAAATTGAAGCATATTGAGTCTTCAGTTACAAATCTTGACATTTCATTTCAAATGTAAGTTTAGGGAATACTTATGGATATCAGTAGTCTGAAGATAAGATGTTCTTAATAAAGAAATAATTATTTTAAAATAAACAGAGAGAAGAATGAATTACTCACCACTAAACAGTGGTTCATTTCATGTGAAAAAATTTAATCCTAGAAACATAGAATCAACTCCTGTTATAGAACAATTAGGCTATTGCCACATTTACTCAGAAATACTTCTACAGAGACAGAAGAAACTGAGTGGTCAAAATACTGATTTTTATAATATTAGTTGTATTCAGTTGTGTCATAAAGATATGATTTGAGTGTAAAGTACATGAGAACCATCTTCTGTGGAGTGGAAATTTGTTTCAGGTCATGGGTGGGGAGTTTTTATTTTAGGCAGAATTCTTGGGATTGGAATTTTGGACTCTCATTGAATCTACATGGTTTTAAACTATAGATATTAATGACATAACAGATTCTTTTACATAATTATTATGTTACAGAAGTGCCTTTTAAAATTATATCCTTAGTGCATACTTCTCACATAAATGAATAAATTTTATTGCTTGAACTTTAAATTTCTCGTTTATAAATTTTAAGCAATATTGATTGAAATATATTTAAAGTAAGAAAACTGTACTTGAACAACAATAAAAAATGTTAAAAAATATATTTTTTTATTTTTAAATGGAGGCCTCTGAATATAATGGCTTTTAGAAATGATTCAGGAACCATGTTGGAGGCATTCACTATTATGTTGGGTTGTAATATTCAGCAAAACTCATATGTTTCTCAGCTTTTCAGTCTCCCTACAGGCTTGTCTATATTCCCTTCTTTCATATGCTCTCCTCTGGGTGGGTCCTGTCTCACATATATGACCCTGTGATTAGCATTTCTTTGTTATTTTAATCTCAAAAGCCCACTGATGTCCAGCTACCAGAGAACCATTAGTGTGAGAATTCTGTCTTAAGAGAAAATGACTGATTGGGAGGGCAGTCAGGATTCTAATATTGGATACCATGAACAAGGGACTCTTCTGTGACTCTGGGACTTGTGACACTGTCTTAGTGTTTCTAGATTTCTGTCCCACTGTATTCCAGAGATTCGAGACCTGGAATTCAGTTTTCCAGATATTCAGAGTATTAGAAAGTAGCTAAAAAAAACTATATGGTCAAAATTAGTGTGAGAAGCATCCTACACCTCTTCTAATTTAAAAGGAAAGTGGCACTGTTGGCTTTGAGGGACTTTAAACTTTTTACTTGAACATTCCTGGGATATTGATTAGATGCTTGAAAAAGACTAGGAAAAATAATACAGGTTTGTCAAATTTCTAGGAAAAATAATACAGGTTTGTCAAATTTCTATGTGCAGTTTCATAAGCAATGAACAAAAAGCATAGGCATTTTCACCCATCTATGGGCAGATGGTAAATGGCAACAGCAGAGATTTCAAATATAGATGCAGCACATATATATTGCAAACAGCTGTAATAGCTAAAATACATGCCAGAAGACTTAATCATTCTGGATTTTTTTCCAATACATGCTAGCATTCAAAAATAGACTTCTCTTTCCTACAGTTGCTATAGAATTCTTTGAAATAGGCAAGTGCATCGATGATATAGGAACTTTGCTGTGTGCTGATTAGGCTGTGTTTTCAAGGCTCTCTGACAACTGGTTGATTAGCAAATTTCTCATTACTTATGATTTTTGTGTGCATAACTCATGACTGATGTGACTTCTTGTTTTTGCTACTGAGTTGGCTGAATCAACTGTTTTGTTGGGTGTAGACTTGCCAATACCAAGTATCTGGGTGAAAACAAAACAAAAAAACTGAATTAACTGCACATTTTATATTTGTTTACAGTTGCTCCTTGACTTAGGATGGGGTCACATCAAGATAAACCCATCTTAAATTAAATGTATCATCAGTTGAAAACGCACTTAATACACCTGACCTCCCGAACATCAGAGGTTAACCTAGCCTACCTGAAACGTGCTCAGGATGCAGCATCCAAAAAACGCTGGCAACATGGTCCACTGCAGTTTCAGTTGTTTATTCTCGTGAACACATGGCTGACTGGGAGATGTGTGTGCTGCTGCTGCCAGCATCGTGAGAGGGTGTTGCATCACATGTAGCCAGCCTAGAGAAGATCCAACATTCAAAATGTGAGGTACAGTTTTTATACTGGAGGTGTATTGCTTTTGTACCACTGAAAAGTAGAAAATTCTAAGTGAATCATTAGTTAGTTAGGCAGAAAGGAGAGCTGAGATTTTAGGAATATATCTTTTTTTTTCACTGACGGAGTTCCTATAATTTGAGATTTAAAAAAATAATCTGAGTCTGTGTCTGTAGTTGAAGGAATAGTTGCTGTGTTTGGAATGAAGGGAAGAGCAAAGAGTTTCTCAGTGGAGATAGGGAACATGTAATCTATGTTACTTAGAAAATTCTGGAAACAAGTAACCAAAGAAATAAAGTCATCACTGAAGTTCTTAAACTCCAGATTTTGTTAACTTTCCTGGAGACTTCTCTATCACTTGGTGATAATAGAAGTTCTGTAGTAAGTCGACTGATATCCGTTTGGCATCAGAGTGTAGGAGAAGGATTGTGATTCGGAGTCTGTGGGTCTGGTTTGGTCCTGTCTCACATGTATGACCCTGTGTGAACTTCACAAGTACCCTCATCAGTGAATTGAGGATAACGATATTATCTAACTAAGGATGGATGAAAGAAGATGATGGGTGTCAAATGACTTTGTAAACTCTTTTCCTTAAGCTAAATGTGACTGGTTGTGTAGGAAGTCTATGCATCATTTAAGAAATTGGACTAAAATATTTCATTTGATAATTCATCTGTCAACACCCCTACTCCTACAGAAGGAGAAAGACAAACCCTCTCTGGGTGAGAAAAGGAGACAAGGAAGTTCGATATGGTTGAGGGTTCTATCGATATCTGTGCCCTGTTACTCACCCTGTCTTCCTGGTAAACTCTTGAGGAGGGAGAAAGAAATGACACCAAATACATCTGTGGATCCAAAACTAGTAACACCTTGTGTCCAGTTTCCGTTCAGAAATGTATAGGCACATGGCATGGGAGCAAGGGGATGGAATGGCCTGAAGGCAACTCAGGCAGCCCCGTTAAACCCTGGAATCACACATAGTGAGAGGAGAATACCTAAATAGACATGCACTTCTGGGAAGGAGCAGCACAGTGAGAGACAGTAGACCTGAAGAGCAGGCATGGCTATGATGGGGTCTTGGTGGTGGATGGCCCTGCTAGGAAATGTGAGATCATATATGTGGCTAGCATTGCTTTTCTGTTGGACATTGAACAGTGCTGGTCTAGACCACCTTGCTCAGGCACAGTCACTAGTCTCGTCTCCACACCCTGGACAGGAATATGTTCCTGCCACCGTCCTGTTGCTCCAGCAACCTCCTACCTTCAGTTTGGCTTTCTCTCACACTGGTGAATGAAGAGCCCATGTGGACAGATCGTTGAATGATTCTAGCTAAGCTCTAATTATTTCAGGAGTCTATCATTTCTAAATCACAGTTCAAAGACAAAAATGAATTGAATGACTAAGACTTCCTTTTATAGCTAGGAATTATATATGGCTCTCTACTCTTTGAGTTGCTTATTTTCCCTCTGCTACCAGATATGCATTCTCTGTCACTGTATTGAACATAAAGTTAGCAATGAAATCACCAAAAGATGGGTGCTTGCTTTTTCCATGGGCAGTTTTTACAAATGAAACTTCTGTTTCAGAGAGAATCATGCATGGGTTGTGTATATAGTTAATGTAGAAAGTATTTTCTTCCACATGGGTACCGATGACAACAACAAGTGAGTTGGGGCTGGGTGTAAAGATGGGGCTATAGATGCCACAGGGCATATAAACAGTCCAGACATTTATAAAAAAATATTTCTAACCATTGCAGGCCAGGCAGAAGCTTAATTTCTTGAATGGCAGACTGCTCTGTGCCTGATGCTGTCTATCCAGACTTAGTTGAAAGGAAAACATGGTCATTTAAAAATTCTACTTAGAAAAAAAGACTCATGTTTACCCAAGATACCTAGACAGGCTGACTATACTAATCCAATCACTTGGGTGATTACTGTAATTTCCACATCTTTGAATTTATGTAGTGGAAGTTGTGTAATAAGAAAAATATATTTGGAAAGAATTACCTGGTGTAACATGTTCCTTTTAGCAAAGGTGAAAACTGAAGAGGTGAGATTCAACATTACACAATAACTAAATGGAAACCAAGATTAAAATGGAAGTTTTCTGGTCCTTAGGTTATTTCTCGGTGGAACCTGAATGCAGGAAAAAATTTCTAAATGCATTCTAATCATCTCCACTGCTCCAAGGACTAATGTTAGAAAGATTGATTTGTTATTTATTCTTATTTTTCTCTCTGGCCACCAATATGATAGAATCTACAGTTAGAAACATTCCTCAAAATGTTAAATATTTTATTTTGTAAGCTGTATTTCTATTCATTGTACCTCCCATTAGCTGATTCCTCCATTGCAAGAAGTTTGGGAACCAAACTGGGGCCACGTAGATGTGATGGTATCAGTTTCTTTGGTGCCTGTGCTGAAATTGCAGAACCCAATCAAGTCTTGAATTCTGGACTTCATTCGCAAGATTGATGTGGTTGACTCTTCCTTTTTTTTTGTCTTTGTGACCAAAAAACACTTTCTCTATAAGAGATTATTGTTTTCATAGTGCTTCATTAATAATTTGTAGTTTTCCTTTAATACACATAGTAACCTTACTATTTTCTCAAGTCATTGGAATAACTGGAAGTGGGTCTTATTGCTCTGCTTATCTGCTTGTGCACTTTCTGGTTTCAGTCCTTAGGATTCTGTTGTTACTGTCTCACGGGACTCTCTTCTGATTTAGTTTCCTAAATGGCCTCATAGTTTTCTTTCCTCTTTTCCTACTCTGCTCCTAGATGTCAGTGTATTTGTTGTCATTGTCACTGGAATTAGAGGGGGAAAAAATAGAATGTCCTGAATTTGCCTAATGATTGCTCCAAGAATCAGATAAACTTATATTTAGTTCTGTGTACCAGATATGCTAAGTGCCTGTTGTGTGCAGGGCCCCGTGTTTTGTTGTGGGGAAGAATGGGTGTGATTGACGGTGTCAAAGCCCACAGATCTGGGATGGAAATGACGCCATCTGCACTTCCCTTGCAGAAGCTGAAAAACTGTAACTCTTGTATTTCTCCTCCTTTGTGTAGATGTTCAAACAATAATCCAAACTGAATAGCATTTTGACTTAAAAAATATCTTGTATTCTCTGTTGATTAGTACCTGAAATTTCTTTAACACATGCACACATGCACACTCCCCCGTTCCACTTTTGAACTTTCATTTCCGTTGGTAGAGAAAGCTGATCATTCCAATACCTTCCACTGAGATAAACCTTTGCAGCTGTGTATTTGTCTTATGCTTTATAAACCAAGCAGGAATAAATAAAGAAAGCATGGAGATCTAAGGTAACACTTTAAAATGTGTGATTTATATTAAGAAATCACTACAAAGACTGAACAAGCTATTCAGGAATTACTCAATACTTTCATCCCAAAAGTAATTTTCTCTTTTTAAATAGGAGAAGACATTTTAATTTGCAACCAGGGCTGAACATTTTTTTTTTATCACCACTATTTCCTGCAGCTAAAAGATGGGAGATGGGAAGGGTTGCAGCAACTGCACGAATATGTGGGGTGGAGTTTTTCACCTGCATCCTGGATTTCCATGTTACCCTTGTTAGCAGTAATACTCAATAGTATAGAGGTATCTATAAGCACAAATTAAAATGACTTTTTTAGTTTTGTGTCCTAAAGAATATAATACATATAATAGATAAATTATATATAAATTTTAATCTGTAATAGTATTGAAAGATTAGTTTTTAGATAAGATTTTATGTGGTGTATATATATACATTTTTAAGCTAAGGTCACGTATTCATATAGCATGGAATTGAGAACTGCGGCACATATGGCTTTTTTAGTAGTAAACAATACTAAATAGCCAAGTGGTGGTAGCCACAGAATCTGTGTACAGATTACAGTTTCTAGCGACTGCTCAGCAGGGACATTTCATACTTTCTCACGGCTAGTGCGCTGGAGTCTGTGATTCATCCCTGTGGAGAGCAGGTTTTTGTTCAGACCTCATTTAGGAGTTTAGACCCAGAATATAACATTTCCCTCTTCACCTATAGGGCAAAATAAGTGCGAAGCATTTCACTGAGGAAAGTGGGGAAGAAATGCAGGATGTCTAACATGGGCCTGGAAAGCCACATGATCACCCACTGGACACAGGTAACTAGTGGCAGCCATTTTCAGAACAGAAAGAAGGAAACCGATGTCTTCTTAGAAATACATTTGGTAAAAACTAGGAACCTAAAGTGAAATATAAGCAACACAAATACTGTTTGTCTTTAGATAATTCAATCCATGAAAAATTATTCTTCAAGTGTAATTTTTCTGCTATCAGTTTCTCTCTCTTACTTTGTGCTAGTACAATCTTTTACAGATGACTACATGGATTCTTTTATTGCTCATCTTTGGATAACATTAATTCCCTCTAGATCAATTATTTACATGATTTGTTTTTTGATCGGGGGCCATGAGAGAGAGATCAGGTCCGTGTTCTAGTCCAAGGGTCAGCCAGCTATAGCTTATAGTTCTTATTGGCTCATATCCTTTTCGGTGCAATCTAGGCATTAAGAGGGTTTTATATTTTTAATGGGTTGGAAAGAAGGAGGATGAGGAGGAGAAGGAAGAGCAGGTTACAGAAAATGCATGTGGCTCACAAAGCTTAAAATATTCATTACTTGGTTCTTTAGAGAGTTTGTCAATCCCTGTTTCATCCTAACAGAATTCTTGAAACAAACAATGTGTTAATGAGTTTGTTAACCTTTATTTATTTCAGGAAATTGCGATTAGCAATGCAAAATAGCTCTCACCGATGTTCTTTAGCCTGCCTCAGAAGCAGTCAGCTTCCTTCCAGCATGGCTGTCTGTGTGTGTGTGTGTGTGTTGGTGTGATTTATCATGGAGCCCCGTATTCCCGGCTTCTAGAGACAATGCCATCCTTGGGCAGGGATACACTTTGCTCCCAGAACATACACTATTTTCATTTATACAAATGAGGGATTGTTGATTTTGCTCAAAAGTGTATGTCACTTGTTTTAGAAAATCATGCTCCAATGCCTTTCTCTGAGAGCTGCAGCCAAGTGTATGTTCTCATGGATTTTTCCTACACTTCTTCTTTTTTCTCTACCTTTTGCAACTTTTACTCATATATTGTGATTTGACTTACATATGTCATTTAGTTCCTTCATAGGTGGACATTGGGCTTCTATTTCATATTCTTCTAGTTGTATTTTTATAATTGCTCAAAGGAAAGAGGAACGCATCTATGTTAGCCCCATAGTGAAAGATGAAATGTCTATTTTTAATTAAACATACTATATTTTTTATTTTGGAATATATTGCCAGAAAATTCTCAGGAATAAAATTAGTGATATGAAATAGTAACGATGATAAAAATGTAAGTATAAATCGTCGCCACTGCACACGGACCATAAATTCTCATCAGACTGCCTCTTGAGCATCTGACACATGCGCAGTGCTGCTGTGGCTGCGCACCATGGCCAGTCCATGAGACCCCCGTGCGGTTGTTCATTAAACCCTGCTTTACAATGTAGGCGGCCAGGAGGACAGTCTGAGAAATATGGGAGTGACTTGAATATTCTCAAGGTTAATGACAGAGAGACGTGTTCGGTAAGTCAGCAGCCATCGGTGCTTACTCCGTAGAGGGCGCTGTGCAGGGTGCCAGTTCACTCTCCTACTTAGCATCATGTGGGTCACTACATTTTCCTTTACAAAGGTGCCACCTAGAGATGCAACTGATAGAACGTAAATCAGTTAAAGTGAGAAGTTAAAAAAAACACATATCCAGGAAGCCTGGCTGTTGGAAGCCATGTGGACCATGAGAGTAAATAAGGTGGTGACACTGGCGTGACCATCAACTCTTCTTCTAAGACCCTTGATATGTCGGAAGAAGTATTAGGATAACTAGGTGAGTCCAATTGAGAGTATAAATGAAAAAGGAGGTTACGTTCATATTGGAAGTTTATTTCGTTGTTCTTAACACATGTTAACCTATATGGTGAAGTTAAAATCCTTTACATTTCACATGGTGAATCTTTTCTGAAATCATCTGGCCTTAGCTTAATTTTCAACACTTTGCATTTGCAATGTGTTTGCCATGTAATTAAAAAGTAAGTTTGTTCTGTGTGCTCTCTCCCACCCTCATTTTCACCCAGGACATGAGTTCTTAAAAAATTTGCATAGTAACATTTACTTTCTTTTCTGCTCCATGAAGGAATATGATTAAAAGGGTAAAAGGCTTTGAGCTGATGGTTCATAATGCACTAATTCATAATAGTGTATTAGCATTCTGATTAAAACAAAATGCCTAATGAAACTGGAGAAAGATTTTATTCTCACCCTTCTCATTATATGTGTGGTGAGTTCTGAGACTCGGGCAAGGGAGCCGCACAGAGCGGCCAACGCCAGTGAATGCTGCTTAGGAAGCTATTCAACGGGAGTTTTTAAACAGCTGTTCCCAAGCTTCATTAAGACTCATTATGAGTTGTCATGTAATAGAGAACTTATATTTTTTGATGATCTCTGCATACCAGTAAAGATAAAAGTATGTCTTAAGGCAGAACTAAAAAGAACAGAAGTTGGTACATATTAAAAATAGATTACTAAAATGCCCTAGTTAGCTGGCACAGACCTTAAAAGCTCAGTACAATCATTCAGATTTAAAGGGAAAGATAAAAAGTGACGAAACTCACTGAGCTTTTAATACATGTTATATTTTAGGTCAAAACCCCCTCTATTCTGTCATATGAAAGGTACCTGAAGGCCCCAAAGATTGATCTGCACCTGTCATTGTGGGAATTCAGACAGCTGGCTTGGTCACACCCGAGAAAGATGTCCCGATGGCTTCTCAAATTGTTACCTTGACTTTAAGTGCAGGTGGAATTGCATTTTCCCTTTATGCATCACGCTCCAGACACCTTTCTCACACCACACGGAGTGAAGCGTGTCTCAGTTCTTGGCCAAAACATGGAGATCATTGCTACAAGCAGTTCTGTATCAACGGGGGCCTGCAGAATGAATAGACCCATGCAATGGACTTGGCAGGGGGTTGGGAGAGCTGAGGATTAGGGGGATGGGTTTCAGGTATTTGAGCTATTTTTACCGAGCAAAGCACATCAGCTTTTACTCAGATTGTCAATAAAAATAGGAAAGATTTTTAAGGGATGCTTTTATTTATACTTTATGAAAGGTAAGAAAATATCAAAATATCCGTATCAACCATTAATATTGCCACTAATTGGAGTGGTATTTTGGGGACGATGGAGATGAATGCTGGTGATGTGAACACCCCAAGCCACCACCAAGAGCTGTCACTCTTCCATCGCGGGTGGCACTTCCTCAAAACAAGCTTCTGGTCACCCACCGCCCTCATCCCCATACCTGGCCACACTCCTCCAGAACTCCACATGCCTCAGAAAAATCAAGAAAATGCGAAGCAAATGGTTTTCTTGTTGACGAATTGTTTTCTTTTGTGGGGAGCAGACCACGTGCAGCAGACACACTGCACCTTGGCCAGAAGCAAAAGGAGAGCAGATTGCCATGAAGTTCAAGGCAGCTTGGAGCTTCTTAGAGTAAACACTCTTTCACGACAGACAGCCAGATGCGAAAATGGTTCGAGGAAGAGGGTGCTGGGAGCTAACACACAGCATCTCATGGAGCCCAAACGCTGCAAGAAGCTGAAGATGAGAGGTGTCATCTAGCAAAGTCTGTAGGGACAGTGTAAGAGAAAAACAGATCTTTGTGCACAGCAATGAATAAAGAGTACAGTGTCCTTTTTATTCAAGGTTAGTGTAAACAGAAAAAGAGGTATTAGATGGGGAAGAGGCTCCCTGCGAGAAGGCCAGGTGGATAAAGGGAGAATGGGTTGGAAGGGAACATTTTGCCTGTTCTTGAAACATGCTCAGGTTGTTACCATTTTGATTTTAAGATTCCCTCTCCGCCCCCCCCCCCACATCCCACAAGATACCTAATTAGCTTTGTCAATCAGTTCTTGCACACCAGATTATTGAATAGCATCGTATTTGATAGTCTTTAAATCAGTGTCTCAGTCTCGACAGTAGGTGCGTTAATCTGGAGACACAGGAGAATGTGAGGAGCCTTTATTCATAGTGCTTGCCTGTGTGCTGAGGAGATACCCGAGTAGGATATGAGCACCCTGTTGGAAAGCTTTAATTGCTGTAAGACTGCTCACAGATTCATCTGAAATGGCAACGTCATGGGTTAGGGTGCCCTGGCTGAGCCCAGTGCAGGGACCCCCAGCATTCTCCCTCAGTAGGCTTGCTCTTCCTCCTACCTGCTCATCATCAGAAATTTGCAGTGTCTTCAGTTTCAAGAGAGGTTTTTTTTAGTCCATTATTTCACAGGCCTGTGAGGAAGACAGGACCAGCATTGCAGTCCCCTCTCACAGAGGAGGCTGCAGGTCTTGGACGGCCACGCCCCAAGGAGTGGCAGACCTGGGACTTCAACAAAGTACCCTGAGATCTCATCTTGAAAGCATGTCCCTCCTTGAGAACGTGTGGCCACACACCTACGTACAGAAGAGGAGTGTCTTAACGAAGAGATGAACTGTTTTTGGTCAATCTGTTTCCTAGGATTCCTGGGAAGATTTTGAAATCAAAGCCTATTCTGATGGTGATTAATTCTTGCAAATGGAACAGACATTTCAGAAGTTTCTGTAGCTTTTTTTTTTTTTTTTGGAGGGGAGGGAGGTATGTGTTTTCTCTTTTCAATTACTTCTATTTTAAAGAAATTGCCTGTTAAATATTCAGTGCTTTTAATAGAAATGCAAAGTCTAGGACTAGCTCAATGTGTGAGGAGATGATGGGCGATTCAGCCGGGCCGCACGGACTCGGGGCCTGTCTTGTCCTGGGTAGCACCACCTTAGTTTTACGCCGCGTTTCCCAGTGCTCCTGAGCATTTAACAAACTGTGCTGTGTGAACGACCCATTGTCCCCGTGAAGACAGAGAGCTTGCTGTGCTGGCAGCACCATGCAATCAGTTTCCAAGATGGATCCTCTCAGTTCCCCAGGCATCTGCTAAAATCAGAATGCAATCATACAGAAAGGGCTTCGTGAAGTAGGATGGGACTCTGATGCTAAGAGGTCATGGTGTTGCTTTGTGTATGTTTGCAAGCTTATTTCTAAAGGTTAACATACAGGATTTGTGCTGCTTTACATAAATAGCTGTTAAAATGAGTTGACGTTCTTGTGTCGTGCCATGTTTTCTCTGATGGAAGTGAGCAATTATTTTGTCATGCCTTTCCATGCAGTCTGTATTTCTCCCCATGGCGAGTTCTTTTATTCATTTCTTGTGTAATTCAAACTTTCATTTTGATAATCCTCAAGGTCAGAAGGAATTGGGATTCAGATAAATATCATTTAAGTAGAGTCAGTCATGGGCCATTCACTGGAATAGGTTTGATTTCCTCCCTGTATTATTTGACTCACTTTCAAAGGTGCAATTTGTTCTCCGTGTTTTTTTTCTTTAATTCAGTGTATTCTCAGCGTTGCATGGTGTGTTAATTTGAAATATGGGTTCCACGGGGTATGGCAGGAATACAGAAGTTAAAGGCAAATGAATTTTGTTTCTCAGGCCCATGAGTCAGACCAGCCTGGCCAAGATGTGCTCTGTAGAACATTACCCTGTGGTGTGAGGAGGGGTGGGGAGGTGGGCAGGGGGAGCATACTTAAGAAATGCTGTATGCCTTTGGATCTGTAATGAACATATTAACACATTAATGGCCTTGAGAATTTCCACAGTAGATAATTTTGTTTAACTTTCTTTTATCCAATATTTCTCAAATTTATTTTATTCAATTGCAAGTATTTCATTGAACTTCTATTACAGGTCAAGAGCTTTTTTAAGAAAAAAGCATGTAAAAATTCTTGTCCCTGTGGAGCTCACATTCCAGTGGAGAACACAGACTATAAGCCAATTGATAGGGTGCACAGTGCTATGGAGATTTAAAAAAAAGAAATAGGGTGAAGGAGTTGGTGTGGAGATGGAGAAGTTGAGTATTTACTTGTCCACTGGGCCCATATTGTGCATGAGTAATAATTATTAGGGCCTGCGGAACTGGTATTTTCTACAGAAAAGACTGTGGGAACCACTGAATTGGACCCTCCGTCAGGAATCTCGGGTAGTCCACATTCAAATTCACGTTTTGTGTTCCTTTACAGATTTCTTTGGAAAGTTCCCTATGTCCCAAATGTATTGTCTGAATAGGACTAATAGTAAGTGTGGTATGTGAACCAGTGCCTATATAGTACTTGAAGTTCTAAAACTAGCTTTGCCCTTAGAGGGAATGAAATGGATAAGCAAAAATCAGATTAATAACCACTAGATGTCGGTGTTACCACTGGGTAACAGGGGATGATCTTAACTCTTTTTAGCAGGCTTGGTGACCTAGATAATTTTTTGCATAAATAGATATTAACAAATACTTTTCCAATTTATTAAAATATAACTGCTTAACTTTCACAAGCAGTTCCTAGACGATAAAGACAAATATGAATATAATTTGGAACGAGATTTAAAGAAACATAAGAATGTAAGCTTAAACCCATTAATCAAGCGAAAGAGTTCACAAAACACATCTGTGGTATTTCCTCAATGTTAGTTAATATGTTTAGGAAATCTCTATTGAGCAACAATTTGTCAAGTACTTGACTAGGCACCAAAAGGGCAAAATTAATAAACTCATGTCCCTTAGACAAGGGTACTTAGCAGTGTAATGTGGAAAGGTCAGCATACTTTAGAGAGACACATAGGGCAGAGTTGGGGCATGGGGGAGAGCAGCAAAGCCAGCCTCGCAGTGTCAGGAGGGAAGACGGAGCCCCTGGGGACAAGACAGGAAATGTAACGACTTTGGAGACTTACAGCAGCTCAGCTGAGAGGAAAGAGATCAGCAGATGCTTACATGGACTTACTTCACAGACAAACAAGAAGCCATCAGATAGTAACTCTGTTAGTTTCTACTATCAAATCTGCCAAACTATCTGTCTGTTAACTGGTGTTTTCCTCTTTGCTCTCTTCTCACTCTGGCACAGGGATGTCTCTTTTCTACGTAAGTAAGGCTAACATGGGTGCCTGTCCTCTAACGTCCATACCCACCACTCTGGTGGGGGCCTTCTAGCACTGAGCGTTCTGATTCTTCACTGGGCCCCTCTTTCTTAAGTTCCTTCCCACCAGAACTTACCTACGCTCTACTCCTGCTGACCTGACAAAAGAAGTAACCAACCCACCACTCCACCAACCAGTGTACGTCACTGTTCTCACACAACTCGGACAATTGTCACTCTAAAGGAACCAATTATACTTGCCACTCACTCATTCCTCAGCTGGCAGCATTCTGCCTCTGTCCACACTGCTGTCACCATGGTTACCAGTGCCCCACATTCAATGGACACTTTCACCTTTACTTTGTTTTGATGGTTGCATAGCATTTGTCACTGTAGAACATTTACTGCTTTTGGAAACATCCTCTTTGCCCATCACCACATTTTCCTAGTTTGGTCTCTACTTACTACCACTGTTTGTCAGACATATCATTGCCAGCCCTTCCTCTCAGGTGTTCACTTGGTCTAGGTCTCCCCTGTTCTCATTCTCTGCACTTCCCAGAGGTGAGGCTAATCTACTCTCATGGTTCACTATTTTCACTTGTATGCCAAAGACTCTGAAGGCTCAGCTCCCAGTCGAGTTCTCCCTCACTTTCCTCCTGGCATCTTCAAATGCAATATATTAAAAATTAATCTCATTTTTCTCTTAATACTTCTTTATCAATGTATTCTAACATTTTTGTTGCTTAAACTGAACTGGGAAGTTTAGCAATATCTTTGATTTTTCTTCTTCTTCTGTGACTACACCGAATAAATTCACAATACACCTAAACTTATTTATTGAGTGACTACTATGTGCGTAATCCTCAGGATATGGTAGTAAATAAAACAAGCAGACCTGACTTCTTAGACCTTACAGGTGAGCCCGAGAACTAGACAACAAATATGACAATACGTCATAGATAACAAGTTGTGATAGATATTTTAAAAGATTGGCTGTAAATAAAAGTTTTGAGGGTCTGGCATTAAACATGGTGTTCAGGAAAGTGCTATTTGAACTGAGACCTCAAGAATGGGAATAAATCAGTTATGGGAAAATTGGGGAAAGAGTGTTTCAGGCAGAGAGAAAAACATCCCATGAAGGCATTGAGGTGGGAGCTTACCAGAAGGCCAATATTAAAACTGAAATGCATTTCCATCTCTCTGTGCCAAAGTCTCTAAATTTTCACGTCACTAATAAAGTTCTTCAGGATCATGCCCCTGCCTCCACCTCACCCCACCTCTTGCTCTGGCACTTTGCTCTTTTTATTGGTGTTGCCCGGGACTTCCTTTGGTTCCTCCAACATGAGAAGCTTTCTCTAACTTGCAACATAAGCTCTTCCCTGTGTGGCCGAGAAGGACCTTGCTGCACTCTCGCCTTTACCTGGCTAGCTCCGACTCCTTCCATCTTCAGGGCTTCTCAAGGGGCCCCTGCCTGGCGGCAGCCCCACCCCACCCCTGGCAAGGATGGCTCCACATCAGGCCCTGTGCTCTTCTTTCATAACCAGCTTTGCTCTGGTTCAGGGTCAGTTTTCCATGCTAGACGACAGACCGGATGAGGACAGAGACCCTGTCTGTATCTCTTCACTCTTTATCCTCAGGGCCTGGTGCATTCGGTCCTATGGTAAGCCCTCGATAAAAATGTGTTGCCTGAAGGAGTAAAATGAATGAGTGATTGAATACTGAAAGAGAAGTAGACATCAGGGTCATGGCCAGGATTCCAAACTCCCGTGATCACCCACTGGTGCTGCCCGTATTGATTGGCAGGTTTATGTGGGAAGGATATTGGAATCAGTTTGAGAAATTTTGAGTTTAGGTTTAGGAGTCAATATGTTTATCTGTAATATTCTCATTAAACAAAGAAAATAAAAACCCCTTGACTCCTAGATTGTCCCTCACCCTATCTCATTTCTACTGCTCTTCATGTGGAAAAATTCCTTAAAATTGCTGTCCGTAGTTTTCTCCACTTCTGTTTGTTCCATTAACCCACTTCAGTGTGGCTTTTGTGAGCACCACTCTGAGGGACCTGCTCCGGTCAATGTCTCGAATAACCTGCTGCTCCAGACCCAATGGCCATGCATTGTACTGAGAGACATTGGTACTGTTCCTCCTTTCTTCTTTCCAGAAACACTTTCCTCTTTGACCTCTTTCTTAGTTCTCCCTTAGTTTCTTATGCCTCCCTGCTCTTCACTCTTTTGCTGAACATACTTCCCCATCCCAAATGCCAAATATTGGGGGGCCCTCAACTCTTCCCTGTCTATGTGTTCTTATCTCATCTCAGGGCTTCACAAAGCATCTGTTCCCCGGTGAGTCGCAGTTTCCTGTGTGCAGTCCTGATCTCCGTCCTGAGTCCTGGACTCACCCTTTCAATTTTCAGCCTGACATCTGCACTGACACGCTCCTCAGACATCTCAGCGATAACACTTCAGAACTGGACTTTGGCACTTCCTCCGCAGTGTGCTCCCCAGAAGCCTTTCTCATTTCAGCAAATGCCATCCATTCTGCCTGTTGCTTAGCCCCAGTATCTTGAAGTCAATTCCTGGCTGCTCACTTGCTCTGGCAACCTGCATACCATCCGTCCCAACCCTAAATGCTTTGATTCGAAATACGTTGAGAACACTCAGCCACTTCTCACCAGCGCCACTATGGCCATGTAGGGTAACCGGGTCCCACAAAGCTTGTTCCTGCATGGCGGCCAGAGTAATTGTTTTTATAAAAGTTTGCCAAATCAGGTTAGCTCTGTTTTCATATCCTCCAGTCTCTTCTCACCTCATTCTGCCTGTAACATGGCCTTCCAGGCCCTGTGTGACCTCTCCCCACTCTCCCTTTCTTACTATATCTCAAGCTATTTATCTTCTTGGCAAAATGTCCTCCAGCCACATTGACTGCTTTCCTTCAATGCCCGGCACGCTCTGCAGGGTCTGTTCTTTTACCACCGACACTCTCTCCGGATGTTTTAACACGGCTCACTCTTTCCTTTAAGTCTCTGTTCAAATGTTGCTTTATCTGAGTCTTCCCATTAATACCTCATCAAAAGAACAGAATCTCCCATCATTCTCTGTCCTACCCACCTTGACTTCGTCTGTAGCTCTTATCCTCATTTGGCACATTATATATTTCCTTCTTTATGTTAGAAAATAGGCACATCATAGGCACATACATGAATGTAATAAGAATTCTAATTTGAATTCCCACTTAGGGTTCAAATTCAGAAGACCTATTCTGTTTCCTTCTAGTCGGCTCAGACAAGGCCCCCAAAATGGAAAGCTTCTTCATAATGTGTGTCCTTCAAATGGGACTTGACCTCTAAGGACAGCTGATGATATGATAGAATATGTGGTTCCACTTTTGGCTGAAAACTTAAGACTCCTTTTCTCCATGTCTTTTGCCCTGACTTTCCCCTCACTTGTCCTGATTATTCACACTTATTTAACCCAATAGACTCGTTCCTCTTCTTCTTTCAACGCTGAGCTTCCTGAAGATTTACTTTGCATAAAAGAAGCCATGGCACTGTCAGTAACTGAATTTCCTAAGCCCCTCTGAGGGTCACAGAAAAATTCTAAAAGGGTTTACCTCACTCTTTTAACATCATAACATTTTCAAAACAGCATAACATAGCAAAAAGAATTGGAAAGAGTTACACAGTCATTTCCCAGCACCTCTCAACACCATGTGCCAGCTGGTGCTCTCGGGGTGAATGGCTGGGTAATGGCTGAGTTCCCAGGGAGAAGGAAATGAATATCTAAGCAAGTTTTTTTTTTTGTTTTGTTTTTAGGTACAATTGAATTCCCTGAAGGCAGACATGTTTTGTTCAAGGTTGTTTTCTCTGGGCCTAGGAGGGTGCCTTGCATGTTGTGGAGATGCTAAATATAAGTGTGTTGGATTAAATGAGTGAATAAATAACTAAAAATAATAAACAAAAGCAGTTCATGTGAAAAGAGGAGCCAGGCAGTTTTTGGAAGAAGACTTAGATACGACGTAAAAGATATGGGTTTAAGCTCTGGCTAGAGGAAACAAGCCAAAGACTCCACTCACTCATCATACAAAGGGGCTAGTGAGGCCTTCTGTGACGACTGTGAGGGTTAAGTGAAATAACATGAAACATGTCACAGAAACTTGATAGTAGATGAAAGTTTAGTGTTTCATCAGCCCCCACTGGCCCCTCCTTTCCTTTACTTCTTCAAGTCATTAATTGATTTGGCTCTTTCTAAATAAGTAATTTTGGGCAAATCACACCTTTTTTTTGGTGGGGGGGGGTTGCTCAGTTTCTTCCTGCATTACTAGGGATCATAGTCCCCGAATGTTTCTTTGAGGATCACATGAGACTGTGTGTGGTAAAATCTTCTGAAGCCTAATAAACACTGTGGAACTTATAAAATGCATTATTTTTATTTGGTAAAATTGCTGTATTTCCATTATCACGTAAATAATAGGGTAGTATGTGTCAGTCACACTTTACTCACTATGCTCTAGGTTTCTTGAGGGAACCAACCCATTTGGCAAATTCCCAACCTTTTTCCATCTTTGCAAACCACTCTTTCCTGACTGCCCTCGTCCGCTTTCTGAACAGTCCACATTAAGGAAGGAGCCACTCTGCTCTGGCTCAAGGTCACAAAAGAGCCCTCAACAATACTTAACTATGTGAGAATATTAAGGAGTGGAATATTTATTGGGAAGAATAATGGAATTAAGAGTGGAACCAAGTGGAATAATTATGTTCTTGGGCATTTGTTATTTGGTTTCTTCCTAGTTGCCTGCCCTCAGCACTGCTGACCTTTTGGGCCACAAGATTCTTTGGTGGGATTGGGCTTGTCTGTTGCATTGTGAGCTATTTAATGGTATCCTTCGCCTTTACCCATTAGATGCCCGTAACACCTGCCTGGTTGTGACAACCAAAATGTCTTCAGATATTGCCACGTATCCCCTGGGTGGGAATGGGGTGGGATTGGGGTGGTGGTGACTGTACACAGCTCCCAGTGAAAATGCTGACTTACTAGAAGAATAGAAGGGACTGAAGGGACTTTCCCAATGAAATGTTTTTCCCCTGCCTTTGAAGATCAAGGAGCTTTATGCCAGACCCAAGGGAAAGGAAAGTAAGGAGAGGGCTCTCTGATATTAAGTGATTTTTACTTCCTCTTCCTTAGGATCCATAAATCAATGTAGCCTATTAGAATGGGGTGACTTTGCTCCCAGTTTCCTGAAGCTGCTACAATTTACGGTTGATATCCTAGTGTAAATATTATTGATAAAAACAATCTCCTCTATTCTCAAAAGCGTCCCTGTTTGGACAATGTGTTATATGATCACCTTAGCCTAGGTAGTGACTAGATGCTGGAAGATGCTGGAAATTCAGTGGTAAAAAGATACAAAGTCTGTTCCTTCCCATTTGGAGCTCACCTTCCAAGTGGGAGGAAGAAAATATGTAACTGTGGTGTGTAATGCCAGTTAGTTACTTGTGATAAAGTACGCAAAAACAAGGAGCTAAGGGGTAGGAGATGTGAGCTAGGAAAATCTTTTAAATGAGGTAGTTGGGAATACTTCTTTCAATGGTGCCCTTTGAGCAGAGACCTAATGCTGTGCAGATTTTGATCAGACTTCTTGTGGCTCCGTCCAACCTAGATTTAAGTCCAAGGAGCAAAACCTTCAATTTGGATTCATTTTCCTACACATGAATCTCCTGGGCAAATCCAGGATTTGTGTGGCTTTAAGATTACACAGTAAGGGGTGTGCACTATTAAAAAGAATATAAAATTATGAATAACAATTAGATGAGAAGCGCTAAAGCTTAAGCTTTATTAACTTCACAATTAATCCACTTCTGGGGTCAGAGATTATCGGGGACTCAGGGTAGAGTCCTGGCTGGAAAAGGAGAGTGAGGCTTTTCCTAGAGGGTTACATCTCCGCCAGGAACCAGTGAGATGCACGGCCTGGTGAAGCAGTGGAGGATCTTGAGACTTCACTAAAAATCCAAGCCACATGACATTGGGTACAGCAATGAACGGCTGCTGGGTCATGCTACCCCAACCCCTCGGCCATCACCCACAGCATTTTATTGCAGGTCAGCAACTGGATGCCGTGTTGTAAGATAGTTCAGAAAGGGAGCTTGGAGGAACAGGTGATTTTTAATGTGCCACTAATGTTTCCAGTGACACATGGCAGGTAATGAGCCTGGCTTGGGCAATTAAGAGTGTTTGGTAAAAGTAAAGGATGCCTGATTTTATAAGAAAAGTGTAGGTTCCATTTGGTTTGTTCCATTCAACGAGCTGCTCCATTGTGAGCAGATTCAGAAGCTCTTTGTTCTTTCTCTGAAACCCCAGAGCTTCAGACTGTGCTCCTATTTGAAATCTGTCAGCTGAGGTTTTAACCGTAACACTAGTCTTATCTTTTCAAAAGGCTTGGATCAAAGTAGCTTAGTTTTCATCTGAGTTTAACAGGGAAAATGGCCTGTGGCTGTCATTCTGTAATGAGAACTCTCCCAAGTGGCCAATACTAAAGAAATAGTGATGTGTTGACTTCAAGTTTATCATCAGAAATTCATATATGTATGAATCACAGCTCTTTGGAGGAGGGATGCAAAGTAAGTAATATCATTTACTATTTCACCCATGAAAAGACCTTAATGAGAACTAAGTATTTCTTTAAACTGGGTCAGAATCAAGGGTAGTGACTCATGTCATATATCCTTAAATATCAAACCCTGCTCCAAAAAAGCAAGGCGTCATGGAAACACACAGTTTGTGTTCATGACAGGCTGTGACACCAGATACTAAATTGGGAGAAAGACCAGTTAAATTTTAGCATGTAAGCAAAGTTTAAATAATGGATTTTTTTCCTATGAGCTCTAATATTTCAGCTATTAAACCAGAACGGTAGTCTTTCTTTTCATATTAATTATTTTTCTTACATTATCAACAATGCCAAAAAATGTTAGCGGTTTTTGATTTGCACCTTTCCCTCATGAAAGTATGTTCTTTAATATGCAAGGGAGGTGAGGGGTTTGTGCTTATCTCCTTTCTGCTCAGAAACCCAGAGAAGCTGGTTTTTAATTTTTACTTGATAGATTATTTTACTCTGATGTTGCAGTTAGTATTTGCCCTTCTCTATCTTCAAATATATTAACATGTCGACTTTCGGAGATCTCTTACAATTGTGCAAATGTTGGTTTTGTTAGTATACTGTGCATGTGCGTCAGAGTGAGAAATGGCTCTGGACATTGGATGTGATTAGACACCTCACTTGTACGAGTATCAATCAGTCTGCCTAAATGGGAAAAACATTTGAGATT
>VMDR010011046.1:0-29366 GCA_007922815.1 Macrotus californicus
TCAGAAGTCCAGGAGAGAATTGTGGGGTACATAGGTGACTTGGGAGTCATCAACACGGAAGCAGTAATTGGAGCCAGGGGTTTAATTAACCTACAAAGGGAAAATGTATTGAGAAGGAAAAGGAGAGACCTGAGGATCAGAACAGAAAGATCCATTAAGGAAATGTGTCAAGATGCCAAGGGAAAAGAGAGAATCAAAAACTGAGTAATGAGCAGAAACAAATGCTACAGAGAGGTTAAAAAAGATAAGTAGAGAAAATGTCTTTTAGATTAATTGTTGACTCAGGGAAAGTATGCAACCATAGTTAGGGGTAGAACCCAGGTATGCAAAAGTTCAAAAACTGAATATAACATGATGAAATGGAGATATCTTAGCAATTGCTATGCAATAAGTTTGGCTATAAAGGAAAAGAGTATAGTAAGAAGACAGTGCATGGATGAGGCAGTGTTTGAAATGTGCAATGATTTGAGTATGTTTAGACATTCATGGGAAAGAACTTGAAGAGAAGGAGAGATAGAAAATTCAGAAGGTGAGGAAATTGAGGGAGTGAGGGCTCTGAGGGGTGGGTGGAGATGAGAGCCAGGAAACAGGCAGTGAGATTGTTTAAGACTGAAAAATGTTTCTCTATTGCTTTGATTTGAAGAATAAGGATTAAGGATCAAAACCATTGTAGGCAAGTAGGCTGGTAGCGTCTGGATTGGGAGCAGGAGTAGCTGGAATTTCTTCCCAATGGTATCTATTTCTATTGTCAGATATTTTAGTGACGTGAAGGGAGAAAGTCGAGGTCAACAGCTAAGAGACTCGGGCAGAGAAAAAGGAAAATGAAGATGAGGACCCAGCAAAGACTGGCGACTGCAGACGTGTAATATCAGATTCTCAACACCTCCTTCATAGTAGAATCGCCTGAGGAAATTGAAAAAGTACATATTCCCAGTTTCCCACCCAAGAAACACTGATTTAATTTTTCTGGGCAGAGCTTTATTTTGAAATAGTGCCTAGAATCCTTGGGTGATTCCATGTACAGCCAGAGTTCCGAAAGTACTTGCTCAGATCCATTTGGCTTTGTGAGTTTTGCACCAGCAGGGCTCAGTAGTCCAGGTCTAAGTCAGAGAAGGCAGATGGTTGCATTGACCGGAGTTCAATGTTGGTGAGGAAATGGAGATATGTGGTGATAAAAAGACAGATAGAAAATAGAGTAGCTAAGGAGTGGTAAACACATGTAGAGGGAATAAGGGGATGATTGAACTGGATACAGCGAAGAAAGTAGCATTTCTTTCAGCTTTTCTGATGATCTAAATACACTCTTTAAAGAACATGGCCTCAAGAATATTCTTTAACACATTTCAGCACAAAGCTATAAAGGAAATAGAGAACAGTTTTTAAAGAACCAGCTATAGGTCAGTGCTTAAGATACAGAGGAGCAGAAAGCATAGATGGTGGGAATGAATTTTCCATTCATTTTTTTAAATTTCCATTTAAAAAATATATGTATAATCTCTAACTCCTCATGTATCCATCTAAATTTATTGGTAACTAAGAATATTTAGCAACTAAGAAAGTAATTGAAATCTTTGATTTTAGTGGGTATTAGTGAGTCATAAGATTTTGAGATAATTCCTTTTCTGGAGACAGAGATATGATAAACACTTTTCTCTAAAGAATGTGATTAATGGAATTCAGGGACCCTGGCTATATTATTATTAAACTATTATTAAGCATAAGTCATCTGCATGTGCTATGAGGTTTTAAATAATACAGGCCCCAGAATGAGATGAATGATAAGGCACCAATAGACCTCAGGACAAAACCCATTTACTCTTATATTTCTTTAAGATCCTAAAAAAATGTGAACTATTCTTAAGACATGAAATGACATTAAGATGGAGAGAATGCAGGCCAGGCCCTCAGACCCTGCAGCAACACAAAATGAAGCCTTGATAACAGCCCAAGAGAAAGAAAGACAGGGTTTAAAACACTGAGCATTATTCATTGGAAGTTTTTTTCCATTGTTCTCACTCATTAAAACTGGCCCTGCTTTGTCTTCCTCTGAGACTGTTTGAATTGTAGATTCTGGTGTCCTTTGACCTTTGTTCTCTGATAAAAGTTGGGCAAAAAACACATGCCCCGTCCTACTGTGGACCTGAGATTGGAGACTCGTGATAGTTCTCGGAGCACTTCCTGCCTTGTGCTGAAAAAGGGAGATGAGTGTTTCAAACTGACCAGGAGGCAGAATATTTCCATGGTTAGTCATTCATTTTTGCTAAGACACATCAATGAACTGCAAGCTTTTTTAGACTCGAGGAATTTTGAAACAAATCCTGTTTACCTTCCCCATCGAGCCGACGGGACAGAAGGAAATATCTCGTGGGCTTGGTTTCCATCAGCACACTTCCATCAGTACGGCTTCTGGCAAGGAGCAGTGTTTCTGTGTGTCCTTCCTCAAAAGCTGGTGCCCTGTGAATGGATGATCACGTAAACATGTGACAAATTAGAGAGTGTGGTAGAGGTTTGCTTTTCACTTTTCTTCACCCTATATTTCTCTCTCTGACTCTTTTCTTCCTTCTTGCAAATAAAGGAGTATAAATGTAGTCATTTATGATTTAGAGTTCTCTTTAATTTGAACAGTTTTACAATGGTGGTAGTTTAAAATGATTGAGATTTGTATTCCTTTTTTTCTTCCCAGCAGGCATCTTCTCGGTGTCTTAGTAAATTTATGGTGTTGCTCTATTCTAACGGGCTGGCTTGTGTTGCGTTCATGTTACCCTTAGCACTCTTCCTCGTAATTGAAATACATAAAAGCTGAAATACGGCTCGAGAAATTTCAGTTGGACCCCGTATATTTGAAGAGAACTATTGAGCACAGAATGGGAAGCCTTTCATGTTCTTAGGGGTCTGATGACACAGAAAAACAAATTTGGGAGCAGGAGTGCTTCTTACTTCTAGTACTAGACAACCAGGGGAGCTGAGCCATGAGCTCCATTTGGGAGGAAGAACGGGGCTGGGATCCAGGTTAATGTGCCTCACTGCGTCCCAATGCAGGAAGTGAGGCACTGATGAGGTGACACATAATGACAGGAAGTCAGGGAGCGTAATCTGTGCGACTAGGTCTCTGTAGGGAAGTGAACAGAACTCTCCCTTCTATGCTCTAGGTGGGTCAGACATACAGAGAAAAGGTGGGTTGGATTGATCAAATGTTACCACACCCAAGAAGCGAGCACAAAAGGAAGATGGTATGTTCCATTCCTAGGTAGCTGCCAGAAACACCTTTCGGTGTAAGCACCTCCTAACTCCATCTAGTCATTGGCAACTTTTTTCAGCTTGGCCAGAGAAAAAAAATTGATTTTAATAAGGAACCCAGTCAGTCCAGTCAAAATTGGCTATTTTTCAAATGTCCATTTCATCCTTGAACTTTTATCCTCATAAGATTTATTTAAGCTGTTGGACCGTGTGGAAGGAGAGACGGGAGCCACACAACTGTGTGTCTTGCTCATAGAGTCCTCTTGGTGCAGCTGTTGTGACGGCAGGAACCAGATGATAAACTCCATTATTTAAAAGTGGGGACAACTACACATCTCTTAGAGCAGCTAAAGCGAAAAACAGTGACAATTCCAAATGCTGGCAAGGATGCAAAGGAAGTACGAGGGGGGACGCCGCAAACCCCAGCATTTATTTATAAAAAATTGTGTATTTATTCTTACCTGTTTAAACTTCAGTCAGCTTCATAATACTCTCCATTTGCTGCAATACACCTATCAAGCTGTTTTTGCCACTGCTCAAAACAGTTTTTGAACTAAGCGATTTTGATGCCTTTTAGTGCTTCTGCTGTTTTTTGTTTCACCTCTTCCACATTGGCAAAATGTTTCCCTTTGAGGATTTTTTCATCTGGGGAAACAAAAAAAAAGTCACCTGGGGAGAGATCGGGTGAATAGGGAGGGTAGGGCATGGGGGTCATGCAGTTTTGGGTCAAACACTGCTGAATGCTCAGCACAGTGTAGGTAGGTGCACTTGTAAACCACCCATCATGAAATGGGAAAGAAAATGCATTGTAAAGAGTCTTCAAAAAAATTCCCTGAAGCCTAATGCAGCCTCTCACAACAATTCCAGCTGGTACACTGATATAGATGGGTTCCTAGAACACTCACCTAGTAGTACAAACCTGTACTACCAGGGGCCCACCCTCCAGAAGATAATTCTAGGTTTTTTTGGTCCCCTGTCTCATATGTCTTGCATACATTCCTGGTGGGAATGTAAAATTGTATGACTACTCTGGAAATTAGTTTGACAATTGCTTAAAAAATTAAACATATGGGAATCATGTGATTCAGCAGTCAAACTCCTAGGTATTTATTTCAGAGAAATGAAAACATATACACACAGAGATCTATCTACAAATGTTCATAGCAGTTTTAGTGGTAACAGGCAAAAACTGGAAACAACCAGATATCCTTCAGTGTAAGACTAGCAAACAAACTGTAGCATATTTATATCATGGAGTACTACTCAGCAGCACAAAGGAACAAATCATTAACACACACCACAACTTGGACAGATCTCAAGGGAATTGTGCTCAGTGGAAAAACCAATCTCAAAAGGTCATATACGGTATGATTCCACTTACATAACATTCTCAAAATGACAAAATGAAAGGGGATGAGGGCAAATTAGTGATTGCCAGGTTAGAGATGGGGGGGAGGTGGGGGAGCGTGGTTGTGGTTATAGAAAGGTGCCACGAGGGAGATATTTTTGTTGCGATAGAATAGTTCTGTCTTGATTGTGGTGGTGGCTACGTGGGTGTAAACACGTAATACAACTGCAGAGACCTGTGCGCGTGCACACACGTGCATACAGATACGACTGCTGAGCTCTGAGTGAGGTATGTAAATAGTAACAATGTCAACATCAGCTTTGAGAATGTGCTGTAGTGAATGTCAAGTGTCACCACTGAGCAAAATTCGGTGAAAAATACATGGAACTGCTCTCATATTTTGGCAACTTTCTGTGAACCTATAGTCCTTGTAAAATAAAAAGTTTTTAAGAATAAAGTGTATCGTGCAAATGGGAACACCCTTTGAAAAACTGTCTGAAATATGTGACTGACTTTATTTGGTGGCGGTAACGAAGCCAAAGTGACCGCTTGTGGATATATGATGGCAATAAAAATAGGAATTCTTCCCCTACATGAACTAATTGCTTTGTATGCATAGTCTATTTCAGATTTCTGGAAGCTAAATAACCTGATTCAGTGTGTTTACTGAGGCCTTCTTCTAATTGTGAAACATCTGTTTTTTCTTAATGAAAAATATTCCAGAAAACCAGGCAGCAACATGTATTGCTGCACAACTTCAAGGTGCTAGTCTCTGCTTTGTACCCTTGCCACATCTACGTTCTAAAGACATGCAGCACTTGATAACAACCACTGGGGGGCAGACTTCCACATGGCACCCACTAACCAGGTAATTTCACACCCAGTTAACCGCAGAAGCCCAGGCCTGCAGGTTAATAGAACTCAAACCTTCCTTCCCACTTGCAAGAGCTCACCAAAGCATGCAGAAATTTTAGGTTCATGGTAATTAGCTAGCTCGGAACACAAACATATCCGGGGGTTGTGGAAGACACACCAGAGCAGCTTTATGTAAGTCCTGGTTAAATACATCATTGTTAATAAGGAATTCAGCCGATGGCTGATGTTTTGTCTAACTTCTGGGTAAGATACAATCTTCCTTCTTACAACCTGGGCAAGAGAAGCCCTGCCCTGAGCCCCGTACTTTGAAGCGCCACGTTGGTCCCCATTCAGCTATGCCCCTCATCACAGGACAAGAATCCCAATTCTTTTCTAAGTGGCCAAAGTACCATAGATTTTTCCCAATAGTTAAATATCACAAAGTGAAATTTTGATCAATGGTGAACAGAAGATAGTTCTAAAAAAGGCCTTAACAAAGAAGAGATATTAGTCTCCTAGGGCTATGCCTGATGGAATGAGTTTTAAGAGGGGTCTATTATGAATTCCAGAAGATAAAAGAGAGGAGAAATAAGCCAGGATTTGCATTGCCAGATTCTAGAAACTGGATTTGAATTCTTCAAGTTTGAGCAGTGCACCCCCATATCTGATTTCTAGGGCATGACACAAAAATGCCAATGGTTGGTCTTCCACAATGTGATGTCCCGCACCAGGAGGTGCCATATGCCAACACCAAGCTCGAGGATCCTGAACAGATGCCAGTTCTCACCAGCTTCTCCTGTGAAGGTCGGGTGGGTGAGTCACAAGGACCCTACTGTGTCCCAGCCTTTAGAGAACCAATCACTCAAAGACCCTCATGCAGGGAGAGATTGTGTCTTTCCAGGGACTGAAGGAGAACTTCCCAAGTGGTCAACTTCACAGATTCAGCATTATGTGTCAAGGAGCTTCAATGATTGCATCTCTTTTCTCTATGATTTCTAACTAGTGTTCGACTGTGGGACATACATGTCACAGATGTGGTTCCAGAGATTGATAGCCCCTGTTCTCACCCTTTGACAGTCTATTCTTGTTTGTACCAGGGTTTCCAAGACTCCCTCATGTCTCCTTTGCATACCTTCATGCTCTTGCTTTGCAAGGTGGGTCGCAATGTCATCACTTAGGACTGAAGAGCACGAAGCTCACAGATTAAAAGGATTTTCCTGAGATCATTGCCTTGGAAACCTGGGCTGCAGGATACATAGCTTGCATCAAATGGCAGTAAATATGGCTGTGCCCTGAGCGCAGCAATAACAATTAAACCCATCAGCTTTCACTGAGGTTGAGAAAACAAAAGTTTTTCCAGTTTACAGTGGCCCTGTGCCAGGAGACTGCCGAGACTGGAGGGAAATCAGACAGCGGGCTGAAGAATGCTATCTTCTGAGAAGAATGAATGAGCATTTTCAGGAACAGCGGCTTTCTCAAGGTTTCTTCCAGAGTGTTAATCAGCCAGGACTTCAGAGTGTGACTGGTCAGGTACCTGTTCCCTGGCAGGTGCAGAGAAGATGAAAACAAAATCTCCTTTGAGCAAATTTAGAGGAAATAAAATCTGAGATTATATGCTGGCTGTTCTCAGTAGCCATACATTAGCTTGTTATTGATGAGGGATTGAAATATTATGTAGACCTTTGAGGCTATCTGTACAGTTTATGGAGGACATAAGGACAAAACGAAAGAAAAATGTTATCCTGAAAATGACCTTAGGGTTTTCTGGCCTATTACAAGATTAAATAGATGTTCCTTGCCATTGGCAAAAAATGTTAATTTTAAGTCTCAGGTTCAATGAGTTAGCATCAATCTCCTCTTTGGGCACGTCTTTTGAGCAAAGTTCCAGCTCTAAATGTTCTTTTGGAAGTTCAGGTAAAAGATTATGGTTCTCAGTAACATATTTATCCAGTCAAGTTCTCAGCTGCATAAGCAGGTATGATGGAGTCAAATTCACGTGTAGCAGGAAGAGGAAAACGCCACTCTGTTAAAACTTACTGTGTTTGAAGTCGAACACCGAGTTGTTAGTTTGAAAACTTGTGTTTATATTCCCCTGCAATGATGGAGGTAAGCACTTCAATTTCTGGCACAGAGTCTCCTGTCTTGTGTTAACAGTTGTTCAGCATTTTTGAGGTCGCCAGTGAGTTGCTGGGATGTGGCAACACGGTGCAGTGTGGTGAATTCAAACTGGGCCTTTACTCCCAGAACTATGGAGTGTAATTCCTGCTGCTGGTGCCTAACATCATGCCCAGGCTTCTCAAGCCTCCTGACACTTCGTTCCAATCTGTGAATGAAAAGACTCATACCCATTCCGCAGGGTTTTTATGAGGGTTAGGGAAAACGTAAGACTTGCACACAGTAGGTATTCTAAGGACGTCAGCTCTTATCCCCTGAGTGCATTGAATATGCACCCTTGAAAAGTGCTCTGGCTTGAACATGTGTTCTGGGAAACTATACCGGGGAATATCTCAGGTCATAAACTGAATTTGCTGGCTTCCCTCTGAGAAGCATTTCCGAAACCTCAGAAGTCCTGGTGATCCCATTTTTGTTCTGATAGTGTTCTCTCTGAACTCTCTTAGCCAGGAGTATGAGTTTCCTTTCCACAAGCGCTGTTTTCTCTTCAAGCAGGGGCTACTTCGGAAGCATCAGAAAAGCAGGCAGCAAGTGGAAGCTGAAATTGAAATCCCTGGAGATTTTAAAAAATATTACGAGCTTACAATATAAACTGCACATACGTACTTATCACAGGGACTATGGTTGGCTTTCTTATCTGCCTCTTTCTAGCATGACCCTTTTCTTCCCTCCCTCTTACAGCCATGGAAACTGATGTGACTTTGAAACCGGTTCGTGCCATTTCTCTTCTGGTTCGACATTACACAGCCTTTGTGGAGAATTAGAGGTAACTTCAATTCATCTTTCATTCCGCACTTTCTGTCCTCCAAACTGGACAACTGTTTCCTTCCTAGAAAAGATAAAATTCCAGAGCCTCTCCTCCCATTGAACTTCATTCTCCTCTCACTTCTGAGTAGTGAACCACCTCATAACTGTTATTCTTCACATGAAGCTCTCCTGGTAGACTTCCTGTGCTTTGTTAGTTGTTCTTACGGACAAGAGGATGGGATGCGGGTTGGAAGATAATGTTATAAAGTCCACTTTCATCTGAATGAACAAGTCACCAAAAGAGTTATAATTAAGGCTGCATGATCAGGCTGGGGGGGAAATGGCTATATATATAGATATATATATACAGAGAGAGAGAGAGAGTGAGCGAGCTTTAGTGGGGCCACATGACTGGCCTTCATCTTGTCTTGTGTAGAATATTTAAATAGACACAAAGAAGATAACAAATTTTCTTCTGAGCCAAAATGTGGAAAGATAATTAAAATGAAAATCAAAAGAAGAAAAAGCCAAATTATTTCAACATATTAGAATTATGGACTAATGCCAATAGAAGAACTTAATAGGAATGAATGCACAAATCCTGTATTTGATATTAAAAAGACTATATTATGAGAAAGTAATAAAATGTTCTAAAAAACCCCACAATGATGGTGACATGGATGTCAAAGGGACATCAGAGCTAACTGACAAATCTTCCAATGGCTAAAGGAGGAACAATTGGAGCAACATGATAAATAAATATATTACATTATAACCCAAAGTGTAAAAGAAACATCCACAAGTTCATACTAATATAAATAGATGATTGAACAAATTAATAATGACATTATTATACACTGAATAATAGAGAAGAGAAATCTGTGTAGAAGAATTCCGAATAACTTACGTAGATTCTCTGCCCTTGAGGAGGTGCAGTGCAACTCTCGTCTCTGAAAGTGTGCTCTGTGCGTAGTGACTTTTTCCAAGAGTATGACATGAAAAGGAGAGAGCAAAGGGTAACTTTGTGGAGGAGAAGCCTGATAGCACTAACTCAGCCAGGTGATCAAGGTCAACGTCAACACTGATAAATCATGTTAATTGTGTGTACCTTTGAGATTTGTGATGAGGATGTCACTTTACCTCTACGAACTTCTTCCCCCAAACACACAACCCCAGTGCAATCATGAGAAAAGCAGCCCAATAGTGACACGTATCTATTGCTACTTGGGGGGGGGGGAGAGTGCATACAAGTATTGTTCCTCCAATATTCATTGTCCCCTTGAACACTAATAGGAGAACCCTTGATTTTGTAGCTGTCTATATGACCAACCAAATTAAATATTATATTTTGCAGCATCACTTGTAGCTAGGGGTAAATGTCTGATTTGGGTAGTTCTTACCAACTATATATAAACAGAAGTTTGTGCAACTTCCAGGAAGTTATCTTCTTTCCTAATTGCTGGGGTATGCAAACAATTGCTCAAGCTCCAGCAGACATCTTGGACCTTGAGGTGACCTTGGGGATGGCAGTGATGCGTAGGCAGAAATACAAGATAAAAAGAGGCTCAGTTCCTGTGACTAAGGAATACCAAGTCAGCCCTGGATGATTGCTTTGATCCCCCCACCCCACAATGGGATGGCATATTTATTTTTCTATAACTTAATTATATCTAGCATTCACATTCTCCCCAGCAGAGGAAAATTTAATTAATTCAGAGAAACCTCAGTCAGAATAACATGTATATTAGCCTGCTTGAAATTTTAACATAGCTCATTAAAGCAGTTTATTTTTTTTTCAGTCATTTTTCTACCATTTTAAATAGTTTTTAGATGCATGGCTTTTTGCTCATTAATCTTTTCTTCTGCAAGGTAGAATCTCCTGTTAATCCTATCAGAGCATTGATTTTTTTTTTAAATCCTAAACATTGTTGTGTTTTTTTTTCATTTCTAGAAGCTTTATCTAGTCTCTTTAAATATTTTCTATGTCTGTACCTTACAAGCATTCTACTACTGTATGGAACATACTTATAATAACTGTTCTAATGTTCTCAGCTACTAATTCTGTCTTATACATAATTATGGATCTGTTTCTATTGATACTTCTCCTCATTATAGGTCATACGGTCCTGCTTTTTCGTATGACTGGCAACTTTTTAATCAGATGCCAGACATTGTAAATTTTACTAAGTACTGGATATTTTTGTAACCCTATACAATTTGTTCAGTTTTCTTCCCACCTGAATGTAGTTCAGTTACTTGGAAATAGTTTGATCCTTTGGAAGCTTGCTTTTAATGTTTGTAAGGTGGGACCAGAGCAGTGTATGATCTACGGCTAGTTTTACCCACTCCTGAGATAATACTCTTCTGAGTACTTCACTCAGTGCCCCATGAACACATAGCCTTTTCTTGTTCGGAACAAAAATATTCCCGGCCTGGTGTTCCAGAGAGTGTTCCCTCTTCTCCTTACAGGTGGTTCGTTCTGCACACTTGGATAGTTTCCCCACATCCTCACTGAGTGATGCTCAGCGGAAGGTCTGCAGGGATCTGGCACCTCTCTCTTCTCTCAGGTTTGCCTCTGTGAGTTCTCACTGGTGTAGCCTCTCTGTATTCCCAAGTCTGCCAGACTGCAGGGCTCACCCGGACCCCGCTCCTGCACTGAGCCGGACATTCTGAAGCTGAGGTGTCTTGTTTGTTTCCCCTGCCTCGGGGATGACTGTCCTGTGTTGCCTGGTATCAGTGTCTGAAAACCATTGTTTCAAATACTGTGTTTAATTTTCCAGTTGATTCAGATAGAAAGATAAACCTGCTCTCTATTCCATTGTTTAGCCAGGAATGGAACTTGTGTTCTTTTTAAATGAGAGAAATAAATTTATCTCTCTGTATAGCTGCTCTTGCCTAAATTCAAATAATGAATTTAACTAAAGAATCTTAACTAACTATGCCACTAGATTCTACTTGGATGTCAATAGTTCTAAATAATGTTTCAGAAATCAACACATTTGATAAATGTATTTTTTCTGGGTGAAGGAAAATAGCCCATCGTATGTTTTTTTGTGATGTTATAAGGTTATGAAATAGTCACTGAGGAAATACATTTGAGAACTAATTAACAAAGAATCAGCTCCTCTCCCAGAGCTGTAATTAGCTCTTCAGTAGTTAATAGGTTTAATTAGTGACCTGCTTCTTAGATATTAACTCTCAAACTCTAGCTACCCACAAACACATGGAGTAAAAAGCAGAATTGTTTCTCCAACTGGATGGGGAACTTTCTGAGCATATAAACAGAATGCATGCCCATCATCCAGGCTACCTAGTCTTATTATTTTGCCCTAAGTTTCTTCTTTGCTGTTCTGCTGGCAGTTACACAGGACACTTATTATGGCTGTCTTTAGCATGTTCTATTTTCACATCTTTTTTACTCACTATAGTCCAAGCTTCAAAGATGATATAATGAAATGAGCATCGAACTCAGACGGATCAGAGTACCAGCCACTTGGTCACCACACATTACTTCATCACTTAGTTTCATCCATTATTGATCAGTTAGTCTTAGTTTCTTTCATCTGTAAAATGGAATATTACCTGCACCACAGAGTCGTTGAAAGATCTAAATGAGGTAATTTAGTGCATGCAGAAGCATGCACTAAAGTGTCTCATAGAATATGTGCGTTAAATAAATATTGATGGATTTTTTAAAATTCAACATTCATCTTTCTATTTTACCCTCTGTTTTTGAAAGGAACAATCCTACTATAAAATATTCAAAATGAGGACAAACTCATAAGGGTCATCTTAGTACCTGAAGTGAGATCTTATTTATAAGGATGCTCTAAATGCGTGTTTATCGCTATCCACCTTTGTTCTCAAATGCAAACATCACTCGACTATAGCTATCAGATAAAATAATCAATAAAAAATGCCAACTCAGGAAGTAAGATCTGTGGCCTCTGAAATAAACATGCCAATGTCTAAGAAGTCACTTTAGAGACACTTCTGGCTTCTAGTAAATCTCTATCCAGGACTGACATTGGCTTGCATTTAATGCAGGAGGTAATGGGAGGTCATTTGAGTTGTCTTGAAACATCCAAGAACTTTTATTGCTGTTCTCAGAGCAGAGCCAAGGACTTAATCCTTATCTATAAAATGAAGACATTTGATGAGAAAACTTCCAGCTGTAAAAATTGCATGGCTAGCTAATTATTTCTTATAGAGGCCTCGCCCTTTAAAGGTAACTCACATGAATGAATTTACATCAATTCAACCTGTAAAGAAAAAAGTGTGTTTTGCATTTTCTTGGCTTACATAGTTGATGGCAACACAACAACAACAACAACAACAACAACAATTGATAAAGATATTTTATCCTGAAGAGAATTTTCAAATTTGTAGAGCAAATGGCTTCCCCAGTATGAACTGTGGTTATGAGGTACAGTGAGGGGGAATAAAAAAAATAGGAGAGAAGGCTCAGAATTTTCCTCCACCATTATTTAGCACCATTTTTCTGCTGGCAATGTCAAACATAATACTTTTTTTTCCCCTCTCAGGACAGCCCTTTCATCAGGCAAGAGCTAGCCCCTTATCTTTGGGCCGGATTTTTCCCACTGCTGAGCATGTCCGTCCAATGCGCTCCATTAAGGTGAGGAAGAAGGAAGAGCAGGTAAAGACTCTCTCTCCGCATATTCTAATGCCACTTTCCGCATTTCTTCAGCAGCATGCTAGACATGGCTTTGTCCCAAATACCTACTCAATCTTCAGGACTAATAAAAAACTACATTGCACCTTGGACTTCTGAAAGACATAGGAGGAAAAACATGAGGAAAAATGTTCCTTCAGCAGCCATTACCTTTCTTTCTTTTTTTTTTTTTTCCTTTTCCATTACCTTTCTAGAACAAAATTACAGTGTTACTTTTGTTCTGGTTAGCAGTGCTAATTTTTACGGCCCTCGAGGCAAGTTTGGCACCAGGTATCATGGCAGCTGTGCCACGGAACAGCCCTCAGCCTTCAATGTACCATTCGCCAACTCTTTTTATTTTTAAAGATTTTATTTATTTTTAGAGAGAGGGGAAGGGAGGGAGAAAGAAAGGGAGAGGAACATCTGTGTGTGAGAGAGACATCAATTGATTGCCTTTCGCATGCCCCCAGCTGGCAACCTGGCTCACAACCGTGGTATGTGCCCTGACTGGGAATTGAACCAGCAGCCTTTCAGTTCACAGGTACTCAGTACACTGAGCCACACCATCTAGGGCTCATTCACCAACTCTTAAAGGCAAATGGAATGATGACCCATACTGAAAATCTGCATAATCTCTTCCTATGGGGAAAGGCCCTCACAGTTTTATCTATGTGTATAAAGGCCACCTCAGGGTAATTAATCTAATTATGGGCCCAGAAGTTAGTACAAATTGTGTCTCTCTCACCATGACTGTTGCCTCATTAATCAACTCACTTTTCAATGCACAGGAAGGATCCCGTTAAAAGGAAATTAGATAAGTTCAGTTATTAAATATTCATTAAATATTTGGGGTATACAATTGAATGTGATCATCTGACCATTAGAATCAATCTTCATAAAATTTTATGATAATAAACTTGCTTATTGGGATTCAGAATAAGTCAATCAATCAATAACTTTCAGAGCTTCATCTCAAGAGTTTTCATTTTGTCTTGAAGCAAAGCCGAACTTTGAACAGAACTGCACTATACTCCTGGGTAGGCCTGTCAGTTCAAATACGTTTCTGCTGAGATTAAAATATATGATGAACCTGAAGGGTGCTTGGATGTACACATCATTCTTTCATCCAACAAATACTTACCAAGCAAGTAATGACTATGTTTTAAAACTGTTCTTAGCATTCATTACGCTGTGGTGGGACAAACAAACAAAAGCAGACAAAATATCTGCCCTTTTAAATGCCCCCCTCCCCAAGTTTGCTGGGAGCAAAAGACATTAGATATTTTAAAAATCCAAATAAATATGTAATTATAAAAGAATAGGTTGCTGTGAAAGAGAACAACTGTAGTTTTCTCATTTGAGTTGCTTTGGGGGTGGGGAAGGAGGTCACATGGTCACAGAAGTTTTCTCTTAGAAACGTTTCAGTTGAAACCTCAAGGATGAGTAGGAGTGAACCAAGAGGGATGTTCAAAGGAAGAGTTTCAGGCAGAGGAAATATCAGCACCATCCAGTAGAGCTCAGAGATTCAAGTTTCACCAACAGAATCAACCATGAGGTGAAATAATTGCTGTATTGTGTTTCTAAAAATTGGGAATTTCCTGGATGACATCAGGGAATTGGATTATCCTTGTGTATGGAATCTACAATGAAACACTCCAGTGATTTTCTTGACTGGATAAAATTTGACATTTATAATGACTAAAAATTAACTATAGTTAGCAAGACTTGTCCACCTAATTTCACAGAAATTAAAGCATTAGCTTCTATGTAAGATTATATCGTCAGACATGCAGATCTTGCCAATAGGATCAGAAAACCTTAGGATTTGTGCAATTAAATACCTATAGATGATTTCAGATGCAAGGAAAGATGTGCAGGCTGATATCCTTCTTCACAAGAGGACAACTGTGCCACCCAACATCGATGGTAAATGCCCAGAGAGTCTATGGCATTAAATAAGTGTGTTACTGCTTATTCTGATTAAGCCTGCTCACTGTGCCGTATTCAGTTTCATGGCGTTCAGAAACACTACACTCTTCACTGAAGAACGCATATAGAGTCCAGACTCTGTGAAGTCACATCTTAAATCTCTGCAAAAGACATAGAAATTTCTATTCTGTATTACATACATAACAGAACTGTCTTCCCTCTGTGAAGTTGCAGAATTTTTTGACATTAGCTTTATGAACATTATTACCCTTTTAGAAAAACGTTTTCCAAAATGTATCCCATGGAACACTAGATTAAAGGACACAGATGTTACTTAAGAAGAAAGATTTCTTAACAGAGTATGTGGAAATGCCAAAGGAAACAAAGTAAAAAAGTGTCATTGTATGACTGCAGATCCCTTAAAATACTAATAATGTTCATTGAAAATATTTAATAACAGGATTCACTGTGTAGTATTTTTCAGATGCATTTATCTAAGGAATCCCTTTCCACAGATCATCAAGGAGAATTAGAATTCTGTGGAGCATTCTTTGAAAATGCTTCCTAAAAACTTCCTCATTTAAATTGAATTAAATGAGTGGGACAGATATGTAGAAATAGCCTTATATGGAGTTTTATAAAATATTAGTAAACAAAGCCCTCCAAGTTTTACTGTTCCAAATGTAACATTTAGATAATAAAATTAATACCAATAAAAACTAATAGTGAATATTAATAATATCTTAAGACTGGCTGCAGAGGAGTTCATGCAGACTTGAATGAGGACATACAAGACCATTGCCACATGTGAAGCCGATCTGTGCTGCTCCTACTTTTCAGTTATAACAAAATCCAGCCTTTGTTAGAAGCTGTCAACCAGGCTACTTTGTTTTCTGTCACCGTAGTTGCATGTCACAGGGTCTGAAAGGCACATTAGTGGACAGCACAGCCGTGTTTATCACTCTTGAATGTGTTTCTTTTAATGTTAATAGACAAGAACATGCCCAAAGCTTAATATCTACTTTAGAAATGTCTGGCATTAATTTGTCACCTATACTTTCTGAAAGCTCCCAAAATGAAGGGAAAAGGAGTTCCATTTCCAGTTAGGACATAGAAGTTTCTGACAAGCCATTGTTCTCATGAAAACAATGAGGAAAACCTAGGTAATTTGGACGGTTGTGGATGCAAACAAGTCAGAACAACCAAATTCCAGACAAGAAGAAGCCCTTCTTAGGCAAGAGGATTAGCAGTCATTCCCCAATGACCTCTTTCCCCCGGTAGGAAACTAAAGCTTCCGTATCTAGGCATGAGCAAAAAATTAAGCTTGCCATAGTTGATAGGTTCTATTAGGGGAGAGAGAAACCATCATGGCTTTTAACAGCTGTGCAGGGTGGAAATGACAGATTGGAATCAGAAGATGCCTCAATCACACAACCACATGCTGATTTCCCCTACTATAGGACTGTTTTGAGTATTGGCGATCAGATGTGGCTTGGGCCTGAGCTGGAAAGAGAGAGAGAAATCTCCTGCAGTCCCCCAATACTTAGAACTCAACATCCTGCTTGAGGGAAGGGCATGCAATAATTTCAAGATAGGTGTCCTTCTCTTGATACCAGAAGTCAACTAAAATTCATGAAAACTGCTATCTATTTCTTACTGGCACAAAGTGATCAACTTTTCAAAGGAAAGAACATGTACTTTTTTGGGGGAAGTGACATCACTTTCAGGACCTAGAGTTTTATTACACATATTGTTTAGCATACAATAAAAATGTGAAGCAGGAAAATATGCCAGATACACAAAAGAATAATTAGCCAATAGAAGCAAGACCCACAAATGACTCAGATATTAGAATTGATAAACAAAGTCTTTGAAGTACTAGTATAAATATGCCCAAGAAAATAGGAGAATGGACAAAAGACAAAAAATTTCAGCTCTGGCTGGTATGGCTCAGTGGATTGAGCACTGGCCTGTGAACCAAAGGGCCACTGGTTCAATTCCCAATCAGGGCACATGCCTGGGTTCTGAGCCAGGTCCCCACTTGGGGGCGTGCACACAAGAGGCAACCACACATTGATGTTTCTCTCCCTCCCTTCCCTTCTCTAAAAAGAAAATAAATAAAATCTTTAGAAAAATGAAGGATTTCAACAGATAAATTTAATCTTTAAAAAACTAAATAAACACTCTAGAGCTTAGAACATGATATCCAAAATTAATAACACAATGGATTGGTATAACACCACCCAGTGGAAGCAAGGATCAGTTAACCAGAAGATAGGACTGAAATAGTGCAAATTGAAGTGTAGAGTGAAAATACTAATACTAATACTAATATATTTAATACTAATAATAACAGCAGAACAAAGCATAAGAGACATATAAAACTTGGAATTCTAGAAGAGGACAGAGAAAGTAGTACAGAAGAACATGTGAACACCTAATGGTCAAGACTTTCCCAAAGCTGACGGAAAACAAGCCACAGATTTATGAAGCTCACTGAATCTCAACTTGAATCTCAAGTTAAACAAGTGCAAACGAAACCACACTTTATGGTCAAATAATTGAGGGCCAAAATTAAAAAGAAAACATAAAAACAACCAGAAAATGAAGGTACATTACCTTCAGGGAAACAGCAGTAAGAGTTACAGCTAAATTATCAACAGAAACTATAGAAGCCAGAAGACAATGGCACAACAATAGAATGGAATTATTCTATAACCAACAAAAATATCCTTCCTATATGAAGACACAATATAGACCCAAGATACATATATTTTCACAACAAAAGCAAACACAATATAGTAGATATTTAGTTAAAATTAATTGGTAAATGTGGGAATTAAATTCTTTGTGAACACAAATTAGGTATTTGGGATATGTGTTATGATAGAAGATTGAAACTATTTTGTTGCAAAATATTTATTACTTTTTTTAAAGTCTGAGGATTCTTCCATAGTTACAAATTTTATTAGAGTGAGTCCTTTCAAAGTGTACAATTGGAAAGAATTGGAAAAACATAAAAGAATAATAATTGACAAATGTTTGCAAAATTATGTGGAATTGACAGTTTCACACACTGTAAGAGGAGGTGTAATTGGCACAACCTTTGGAAAGGCATTTAACTCGAGCATCAATATGACTCAAGAAACTTTAAAGTATACATTCTCCTTCTGTGGGTATGTCTTAAGAAGATAATTAATAGCGTTCACAGACCTTCAGCTACAAGCAGGCTTGGTGCGATGTTGTTCATAATAGCACATGTCTGAATTTGTCTCCTTTTAAATGTTTTCACTGGTGTGACCTACCCAGGGACTTGCACTTCCATCTCATAGGCCTGCACTAAAACAGAAAGGGTTGGGAAGGTAAGTTTTAATAATGTTGTTGCTAGGTGTAGTGCCCCTAGTGACAAATAAGATTTCTGTGAAAAGGAAGAAGAGGAGAAATCATATTGGGTAGGTTTCTTCCAGTTTCTGTCCCATTGGTCAGAGAAAGTTTTATTTATGAGGATTTGAGCTGAGCTTTGAAGATAGCACTGGAATTAGACTTACAGAGAGAAGGCAGGAATTTAAAGTTTACGTGAGTCTAGAGATGGAAAGTCTTACTTTGCATTAAATGAAAAATACAGTATATATTGTGAAGGGAATGACTGACCAACTGTCTGAATGGAGCTGTCTTGTAAAGGAGCAAGGGAATCCTTTGAAAGGTGGTTTGAGGTTACTCAGTGAGAGGCCTTATATACCAAGCTAAGGTTTTCAGATTTTATTCTCAAAGCCTACTTGAGCTCTTGAAGGTTTTTAAGCAAAGAACTAATGGGATGAATCTGTTACTTGAAGGAGATTAATTTGGCAGTAAGCAGAATTAATTGGAAAAGGAAAAGAATACAGATAGGGCAGGGAGAACAGCTCTGAATATTGAAGTATAGCCTATCTTGGCCAACAGGATATAATTCCTGAATTCACACTGTGGCAGTGAAAATAAATAAAGTGGACAGGGGCTGGGAGGACTGATGACTTGGCCACAAAAGTCATATTCCTTTTTAAGCCACTATCATTCATTCATTTTACTGTGGAGTCCAAATCTCCCTATGTAGTCCTGTATAGCCAAACCACTTCCAAAATCTCAACCAAAAGTCTCTCGTGTTCCACAGTAGAACGTGTCTACAGAGTGACCTGAAGTCCATACCTTTAAAATATAATGAAAAATTGAAACTGATAGAAATATTAAAAACAAAAAAAATGCCTTGACACATCTAATGTTCTCATTTCTATAGTTTGAACTCAGTTTTGTCCCAGACTGTGTTGCACAAAGAACAAAGTTTACAGCTCATATACTTGCAATGTGAGACTGAGCTCAGTGTGAAGCTGGAGAAGTTACAGAATGGTTAACAGTCAGCCATGTTACTGTGACTTTATTCAATCGAGACAATCTGATTTTGATTTGATTTGATTTCTAAAAAATATGGGTTGAAATCCATGACAGACATATTATTTATGGATAATTTAATATCTTAAATAAGCAAGATATCCTGGGTCTATAGAAATGGTTCAGTGAATACTTCATTTAACTTCTAATGTCCTTCCATCCGCCCCCAAAACACGACTTCATTAATTTTTTTCTTCTAAATTGTAATACCTGATACTGAAACAATATAACCTATGATTCAAACGCAGCAACAGCGCACAAAAATCCCTAGGGTACTAAGGTTATTGTAATTTTTAACACATTTGCTAACACTTTCCTTCTGTTGCATGTTTATATATGTATTTTTTCACAACCCCTCACTTGAATTTCGAGAGAGAGCCTGCATTTTCTTTTCTCTTGTTCAAGCTTTACCCCAGCAAAAGGTGGGGTCTGTTTTGAAGTTCTCCGCAGCACGCGAAATGGACATGGCAATGTATTTGATGAAAATATAAGATCTGCTTAAAAATGATGATCACCTGCTATTATCAGTCTCCTAGAACCTCTGAGTTCACACCTTTAATTCCAAGTAGTTAAACAGTAAAACTGACGTGGACACATGAGAAAATATTTAGATAATTTCCTTAGAATAATCCTTCTGCTAACAGGTGAGTTCTGTCCAAGATGTGTACCTTTCTTAGCACTCCCGGAATTAATGGAGCCTGATGACATTTGAACTGTGTGATAATTTCCAAGCCATAAGAATCTCCTTAGACTTTCAATCAGTCCGTCACAATTAACAAGATTTTACTGGGCGCTCACCATGTGCCTCCCACTGTGCTGGCCGCTGTTACACACAAGACAAAGAAAACATCTCCCTTTCAGTAAGGGGACTATGGCCCAGTTAGGGAGACTGAAAAGACTGCTGCCTAAAAATAATTAGGGAGCCTTTCCGATGACTTGTAATACACTAAAGAAGAATAATGGTGGCTGCTACCATTTCGTGGAGGCTTGTTATGTGGCAGTCCCCTGCTTATGCCCTTTAATGTGGTTCCAACTGCAAGGGCTGTGGTCACTGAAACAGGGTAGGTCAGTGTGGGCAGGATGAGGAGAGCCCTGCAATCACAGGTGCAGTTCCTAAGTGTTGATGGGACCTTCCTGATAGAGCCTGGGGCTTCAGAGTGGTAAGGACTGCTGTGGAGGGTTATCACAAAAATATTCCCAAATTTCACTCCTCTCTATTCCCATGCCCTTTGCAATGTGACTTGCAGTCCCTCTCATCAAGAGGTCGACTCTATTTTCTACACCATGAATATAGGTTAGCCTTGTGACTCGCTTTGGCCAATATAAAGTGGCAATGTGACAGTGTTCTAGATCCAGGATGCCTGTGCATTTCTTCCCTCTCTCCCGGTTACTCTCATGCTCTCTTGGACACCTGCCTGTTGCTATGAGAACAAACCTGGGCTGCCCCATGGATCACGAGAGACCACGTGGGGCAGAGCCGAATCAGCCAAGCCTAGCTTATTCTATACCAGCCAGCCCCCGGCTGACCTGCAGGTTCAGGAGTGAGCTTAGCTGTAATGGCAGCAGTAGCTGTCAGATATAAACAAAAAGCAATTGAATTGCAAAAGTAAGACCTGTTTACCAAAGGTTAGTAAAGAAACCTTTTTGATATATGTTCTTTATTGGTCTTGCAGAACATCAGACACCCATTTATTTTTCTTGCCTCACTTCTTTGCTCCTTCTCAGTTTCCTTTGCTGGTTCTCCTCTTCATGTTGGAGAGGACAGAACTAGTTGGAGGCCTTCTCTCTAGCTCTATCCAGCAGCTTATTAATTTTATCCAGCCTCTTGGTTTCCAATTCCACCTAGGTGCCGAGAAATTAGAGCTCTCTCCCAAAGTCCTATCAACTGTCTACCTGACATTTCGCTAAGAAGTCCAAAAAGCATCTTGAACTCTGTATATATTAAAACTTGAGTTCCTAATCTTCTCTCTCATTCCTGTCCCCAGCCCAGCCTTTACCATCACAGCCTAAGAAAAGCTTACAGTCTACCTACAGTCTCTTCTCAACTTAACAGTCAGACAGATTCTTTTAAGAAATAAGTCATATCACATTGTTATTTTCATAATCTTGCACTTGTTCCCCATCTTACTCAAGGTGAAAACTGATGTACTTACTGTGGTCCCATGGGCCTTGCACGGTCTTGCCCATGTGAGCACCCTGAGCTTCTACTCTGCTCCAGCTGTTTGCCCTCCTTGATTTAACACAAATATACCATATATGACCCTACTTTAGAGCCTTTGCTCAAGCTGTCTCTTCCACCTGGAATTTTCTTTCTGAAACACATGCTTCTACCTTAGGATGTTAATGAACTGTCCCTTCACCTGGTCACTCTCTGCCTGGATTTCTACATGACTGACCCCCACACTGCCTTCAAGTATCTGAGCAGATGAGGCCTGGTAACAGCCAGCTAGAATGAAAACCCTAGAGAACAGCTCAGTCACTTAGGTTTTTCCGGGGCTCACAGAGTGGTGCTTGCCCAACTGTCCTTCAGTAAATATCAGTTAAACAAATGAATGCAAGAAGATATAGTTATATTATTTTTGGGGGGGGGTGAAAGGGAAAAAAATCTTCACAGCTATATTGGGGTTCACATACTGGCTCACTTACTTGATGGTGTGATACTTTGGACAAGTTATTTAATGTCTGTGTTTTATTTCCTCTTCTATAAAATGGAGATAAACTACTATTTTATGGGGCCATTGTGAGCATTCAAAGAGTGAATTTATATATTTAGAGTAATGCCCAGCAGATTATAAATATTAAATAAATAGTACATTTTATTATTAACAGTACTTCTCATAGATCTCGTGCAAGGACGGAATAAAATAATCGGTGTAAAGTTGTTAACACAGTACGTGCTCCGTTGATGTTAGCTGCTGATCTGGTTTCTGTATTTCCAGGATCAATGACTTCTCCCCAGAAAGCTGTTGAAAATACCATTCCACTTTTAGTGTACAGTATGTTTTTAGAGTAGCCTTTATGAAAATTTATAACGCTTCCCACCTCCACACTATTCATCGATTTAACTGAGGTCTTCTTCCCAGGAATCTTCCTGGTTAATGGTTATTGGCCATTTTTTTCTCTCCCTAATCTATTACCCCATGAATATCAGTTTTCTCCTAATAAGCCACCATTTGTTTCTTTAATGAGGTGGTTTGTGTGCAACTGTGAAAGTTAACACTGGCCAGCAGAGACCTTATGCTTAATAAGTTCTTTAAAAAGAGATTGTTAGTATGCCTTCATTAGGGACCATTCTTTTGTGTCACGGAAATTGGCTTTAATTGATAAAGACAGAATAATTGGCACTTTGTTAGTGACTTTGACTTATACTGTTTAAAAGCACAGTACCTTAGTATGTATATTTGCTATCAGATTTTATCCTGATAGAGAAGGAAGGACCTTATTATGCTGCTAACATTCATTATTTTAGATATGCTGAGAGAGAGCAGAGAAGGCATTTGGAAGAATTGCTTTCTATAGGTCATTGGATCATCTGATTACTGTTCTGTGTTTCATTGATCAGTAAGGACTCTATCTCTGCACATATGAACAATTACTGAATTCAATGAAAATAAGATTAAAAGCCTCACCAAGAACTAGAAAGATGATAATAGAAGATCTCATTTTGCTGGTCCTGGGAAGTTTCCCACTAACAGACTTTTCTCTTTTTTCATCCTTCCCCCGCCTCCCTTCAACTCGACTGTATATTCTTTCTTCCCAGAAGAACTGAGTCTATGAGGTTTCAATTCCTGGAAACAATTCATCATGCCAGCATAACATTTACTACCAACACATGATATTTAAGACACTCATTTTCCCAATGCCCTCATCAGAGCGAACAGAGCTGATAACCTTTCCAAAGGCTCATAACACCCTACACTGAAGTGAATTCACCAAAACATCCCAAATTTTAAATCAAAACAAATGTTAGAAATCCATTATGTGGATACAAGTACTAGTCTGTTGAGTGAATCATTACATGAATAGGCTAGAATGAAAAGCACAGCTGAAGGGAGGTTGAGAATTTTCCTTTGTTAATGTCTATGTTGAAACCACCACGTCAACCGGATGGTTGTGTGAGCGTGTGTGTTGCAGAATATCCCAAGAAAGAAGTCAAACTTCTTCATACCCATGACAATGAATTTGGACATTCTTGAATCCTGCGAAGGTCTATATATAAATGCAGAATTTAAACATTTTCTTTTTCCAGGAGTGAAAACTCAATTCTATTAAAACACAGAACAAAACAAAACAAAACAAAACAAAACAAAACAAAGCAAAACAGGCAGATAATCCATTCTGCAGTGAAAGGGCATTAAGCTAATCAGAAAACATTGGTTTATGATGTAGTTTTTTCACTTACTAAGTGTGTGACCCAAAGCAAGTTGCTCTATCTCTCTGGGACTCATGTCTATAGCACTCAGAGTTTTTGATGTCTGGACTTCTTCCAATGGCTACCACAGACAACCTCCTTATCTCTGCAGGATAAGATTTTGGGAAAATTTTTGCTCTGTAAATAATCAATACCAGAATGGAAGTTTAATATGTTAGTATTAGGATGTACAATATGTTGGTAGTAGGCTGTTAAAGCTTAAGTTTAGATTACCTAGAATTATACTCATTTATAGAAACTACCTAGTTTTTTCTACATTCAGCTTTTATTAGAAAGATGAAACATGGCAAGACTATTCAGATAATGCACTTTCCTTAAAAAAGTTCATGGTGTGGAGTCGGTGCACATTGGGCTGGATGTAATCTGCCTTCCCCTGCGTCCTCCATCATTCTTTCTGCTCAATGATCACAAATGTTCAGAATGATGACCTCAAGTTATTGCAAGGTCTCAGGCATAAAAAATTAAATTAATTTAACTAGGCTAAAAGAACCATACCTATTAAGGAAGAAAAGTCACTGAATATTTTAACAAACACATTCAAAGTCATGTTTCCAAGAAAAATAAAGATTATTTGGTGAAGCAAGCAGCCCATAAATATTTATTGAGCATGAATTTTTCTAGGTATTACAGGGCATTCAGAATTTTGAAATATGGTCTTACTCTCAAAATGTTTTTTTTGTAATTGAAAAACATTTTATTTTAATTTTTTAAAATATATTTTATTGATTATGCTATTACAGTTGTCCCATTCTTTTCTCCTCTTTATTCCCCTCTGCCCTGTCTCCCCTCTCCCATCATCATTCCCCCACCTTAGTTCATGTCCGTGGGTCATACATATAAGTTCTTTGGCTTCTTCATTTCCAATACTATTCTTAACCCCGCCCTGTCTATTTTGTACCTACCATTTACACTTTTTATTCCCTGTACCTTTTCCCCCATTCTCCCTCCTCTCCCTCCCTGCTGATAACCCTCCATGTGATCTCCAATTCTGTGATTCTGTTCCTGTCCTAGTTTGCTTAGTTCATTTCTGTTTTTGTTTTTTTAGGTTTGGTTGTTGATAGTTTTGAGTTTGTTGTCATTTTACTGTTTGTATTTCTGATCTTCTTAAGTTCCTTTAACATTTCATATAATAAGTGCTTGGTGATGATGAACTCCTTTAACTTGACCTTTTCTGGGAAGCACTTTATCTGTCCTTCCATTCTAAATGACAGCTTTGTGGATAGAGTAATCTTGGAGGTTGGTCCTTGACTTTCATGACTTCAAATACATCTTTCCAGTCCCTTCTTGCCTGCAAGAGTTTTTTTGAGAAATCAGCTGATAGTCTTATGGAAAGCCTTCTTAGGTAGCTGTCTCCTTTTCTCTTGCTGCTTTTAAGATTCTTTCCTTATCCTTAATCTTGGATAATGTAATTATGATGTGCCTTGGTGTGTGCTTCCTTGGGTCCAACTTTTTTGGAACTCTCTCAGCTTCCAGGACTTCCTGGAAGTCTGTTTCCTTTGTCAGATTAGGTGAGTTCTCCTTCATTATGTTTTCAAATAAGTTTTCAATTTTTTGCTGCTCCTCCTCTTCTTCTGGCACCCCTGTGATTCAGATATTGGAACATTTAAAGTTGTCCAGGAGGTTCCTAAGCCTCTCTTCATTTTTCTGAATTCTTGTTTCTTCATTCTGTTCTGGTTGAATGTTTGTTTCTTCCTTCTGCTCCAAACTGTTGATTTGAGTCCCATTTTCCTTCCCTTGGTTCCCTGTACATTTTTCTTTATTTCGCTTTTCATAGCCTTCATTTTTTCCTCTATTTTGTGACCATATTCAACCATTTCTGTGAGCGTCTTGATTACCAGTGTTTTGAACTGTACATCTGATAGGTTGGCTATCTCTTCATTGCTTAGTAGTATTTTTTCTGGATCTTTGATCTGTTCTTTTATTTGGACCATATTTCTTTGTCTCTGCGCACCTGTTAAGTATAAGGGGCAGAGCCTTAGGTGTTTGCAGGGTGGGGGTGTGGTCAACTCACAAGTTGGGGCTTTGTGGCACTGTATGTGGGGGAGGGGAACAATGTCACTTGGGTTTTAGTTACCTCCTCTGCTACCCATAAGCAAATTAGGTCCACTGGTTCCTGGGTGGGTGGGTTTGTGTGCATTCTAGGACCCTGTGAGTCTGGGAGTTTCTCCTTCCGCCTCAACCCCCACAGTTTTTTTTAGTCAGAGGTTTTGAGGCCTTATTTCTCCCGAGTTGGAACTCTGGGTTGCATGGTCTGTCTTGCTCCCCAGTTGTTCCTCCCCGTTTATCCGCATGCAAATGTGGGACCACCCACCTTGGTCCTCCAGCTGCCACCTTGCTGCAAGTCCTCTCTGCCCCTCCTACCAGTCTGGGTGAATGTTTCTTCTTTAATTCCTTGGTTGTTGGATTTCCATACAGTTCGCTTTTCTGGCAGTTCTGGTTATTTTTTGTTTTTTAAATTTGTTGTTGTCATTTTTGGTTATTCAGAGAAGCAAAATGTATCTACCAATGCCTCCATCTTGGCCAGAAATCCCAAAATTTTTTTTTAAAGGAAATGTGAGAGTAGAAAGTAAATCTGTAATTAATAATAATGTGTTTATGGTTGCTATGGTGAGTTGACACTCATCTACCCTACCTTGCTCATTGCTTCTGGTGTACTTTTCTGTGCTACAGAGTGGAGAAGGTAAAAAAGTACATTTCCCAGAGTCTTTCAAAACTAGAATTCTGGATGCAAATTAGATTCTTCTGATTAGAGGCATTACAAGAGGCTTGGAAGGCAGAATGGAGCAGGAGCTTTTTGATTGTTGTTTCACTTGGTTTTGCTAGAAGCCAGGTTGTGGAAATGGGTTTTTCTGTAGCCACATTGCAACGTTCAGGCACTAACTTTGTGGGTATGGAGAGGCAGTTGCAGAGGGGGTGGCAATGCCCTCCAAAAATCCGAATTTCAGCTCCCCAAATAAAGTTAGAGCCTAGCAGTTCCCCAGGTTCTCTGTGTTGTGGGTGTTGTGGAGCTGTTTCTCCTCTGATGGGCCCTTTAGGAAGTTTTATTGGAGGACTCCCAGATGCTCAGCCTAAAGCCCATCATCCTAACCCTTGCAACAATTCTGTGAGCACCTAAATCTCTGTATCAAATCCCTTTCTACTCAAAATAACCAGGCTGATCTCTATGTCCACCTTCAAATATTTGTTGACTGACAAATATTTGTAGATAGGTGATGCTGTAGAAGTTTAGAGATGAGAATAAACAGTGAGGACAAAGATTATAATGGTTTATAAAGGATTATAAAGGAGTTTTATGAACTGGATGGCAAAGTGATACCTTAAAGAAGAGATAAGTGGACATCTGATAATTCTTTGAAAAGTTTGGGTAAGATTTACATATAGATTCATATTGTACTTTATACATGCAATAATAATTTGGATTTTGAACCAGCCAGCAGATTATAAGATTATAGAAGATCCTGAGAGCCACTGCTTTTGGACACTTTGTTTTCCTAACTTTAATTAAAAGAGATTCATAATTTTCCAAGCTCCAACACATGAAATGGTCCCCCAAAGGGCATTTTCTGTTGGTTTAGCCCCAGACCTTTAGAATAAACTATGAATGATCAAAAATGTGTCCCAGATATTTTGTGGACAATGCTAAGCTAGCAAAAGCCAGACAACTATAGACTTATGGATAAAAATTCTCCTGAGCCCACCTTCTTGTGCCAAAATATGATAGAGATTTTAGTAGTGGCTTTGTGGCTTTAAGGTTTCAAATTATAAAAGGTCATGTTAAGAAGTGGTGCTGGAGGATTCTAGGAATGCTGCTGAAATTGAGAGAAACCTCCATCGTGTTAGGAAGCTCCAGGGTGCTGCTTTCCTGTCCTTTTCTCACACTGTTGGAGAAGTCCCTTGCTCTCCAATATCAACCACTCCAAAGCAACCTGGTCTTCTGCTAGGCTTGGATCTCTTAGAGAAAGCACACGTCCTTGACCTCTTCTCCATGAGGGATAAAATTATAAGCATACTTTCTTTTCACTTACTCCTCCACATGACAAACCACCCCTGGGCTGACCTCTTTAGTGCAGGTCTCCTCTTAATATCAACCCACAAAGAACAGCACCTTGGTAATCTGCTTCTGAGAGCAGGACTTATGGGCAGCTTTACCACTAAACCAGTTACACATCAGCAGCCACAGAGCACATCAAATTAGCTAGGAGCAGGACAAAGCCAAAACATCTCTTTACTTTTTTGGCTTGGGACTTGACAACACGTTGAGGTACAGAAAATGATTTTCTTCAGGAAGCACCAAAGAATCAAAGGATTTTCCTTCTTTGCCTTTGCAGAAAACACAAGTTTCCATCCTTTGTTACTGTTGGCCATGTGCATATATTCCGTGATTACTAGAAACATTACGAGATTGTAAATGCAGTGCTAAGACAAAGAAATCAGAAAGTTACGGTTGCCAACCCTGTGAAATTGTTAATATGAGTCTTCACGTTCCAGACAGGTCAGTCGGGGTCTTCTAGCTCCATGTGGAACAGGAATGGGAAAAGCAGGCGATAGAGAGGTCATCCCCTTTCTTCCACAATTTACTTTAGGGTAGCTTTTACAGGCCATGAGAGGATCAACTACATGAAGTCAGAAGACATTCTGTAGGATAGTAGCTTGCAACTTCAAGTAGTTATCTTTGCTGTATTGGCTGGAGGGATCTTTGAATCCTGCCATACCAAACGGACTTGTCCTGCCTGCTCAACGTCTCTATCTTTCTCAATTTCTCTCTTCTGCCGACTGCGATGAAATTAAATGCATTATATAGTAAATCAATGGTCAGACCTTGAACCTGTCTCTGTGGTGAAAAGAAGCCAAGCTCTGGGCTGGCCTCATGCATAGGTAGCTTTAATGGTTGGCAGAGAGAGAACAATAAGAAGGTTCAGTTCTCTGACAAATCACACCACCATGGCTGTACTAGATATTTTTAGAAAAAAAGTCATTTCTTTAACACAAAGCTGTTTTCCTTTATTAAATACAAATGACTTTCCAGATAGTAAATGCTTTATGTTGTTACCATTTACACCCCAGGATGAATCCAAAATATAATTTTAGGTTCTTATCAAGGCTTAAGAGAAAGCATAGGGCGCTGGGTGATTATAGTTGAGAGACCGAAAGGATACTCGGAGGGTGAGTGGGCAGATTGAAGTGGCTGTTTTAAAAAATGCCATTCACACCAAAAAAAAATCCTCTCTAAGTTTGTGGTATTTACACTGGCTCACTCAGCAATGTTTAGTGTTTGTTTTGTTTTCTGATGACCTAAACAAAGAATCTTCCATTTTTGAAGAAAATGCACTGTTTAATCTCCAGAGTACAATAGACTTTCTCTTCATATCCTCTTTGCTGGAGATCAGTCTTCGGTGAATAAAGTTTCTATTTCCTGATGATGAGGAGAGTGAGAGTCTCAGTAGGAAAAGAAGATGCAAGTAATAACATCTTCACTGCAACCCACATAATAGTTTAGGAAATGGAAGAGAGGAAGAAGAAAACAAGGCATCTTAAAGATCAACATATACAGT
>VMDR010011047.1:0-29377 GCA_007922815.1 Macrotus californicus
ATGTAGTTTCCACAATTTTTGCTTGGTAAATTTATTCTTAGGTATTTTATATTTTCTCTTATTTTTGTGAATAGAATCTTTTTCCATTAGACTTTATTACAGTTATTGCCAATATATAGAGTAGTTATAGATTTTTTGGACATTTATCTATATTCAGCTACTTTTCTTAATTTTTTTTTCTTGATGCTTATACATGTACAGTCTTAGCAACTACATATAATGATAGTTCCTTCTACCTTTCGTTATGGTTATATCCCAAATCTCTGGTCCATATTTTTATTCCATTGGCCAATGCTTGTAAAAGCCAAGATAAATGATACTGATTATAATAAGGCCTCTTTGTTTCATTTCCGATTTTAGTGAGAATGCTGCCACTGTTTCCCAATAATAATGTGACTGTCACTTTGACACAATACATTTTGAGAGTGTGTTTCTCTATACCTAGTAAGTCAAGAGTGGGGATGAAACTATAAGGATTAGTATTCCAACATATGCTGAGATATAATCACAGGTATTGTGTGACTGTGATTATTAATACATTTCTTAATACTAGACTGTGCTTTCATCCTGATAAAACCAATGAGGTCCTGCTTATTTTTCTTTTTCAATGTGCCAAATTCAATTTGCTGGCATTTTATTCAGGATTTCTGTATCTATATTCATGATTGAGATTGGTCTATGGTTTTTGTTCTTTTTGTATTATTGCTGAGATATTTTTTATGTCATGGTTTTCTAGTTTCATAGTTAATTAGATAGCTTCTGATGTTTTATCTACCATTGAAAATAGTTAACAGTAACAATTATCTAAAAAGTTTAAAAAATAATTTTGTCTATATTGTTATTTATTTCTATCCTGAAACACTCTAAAAGAACTGGGAAGTTTTTACCAAAACCTATATTTATTTCTATCCTGAAACACTCTAAAAGAACTGGGAAGTTTTTACCAAAACCTATAAAAAGGATAAAGTATAACTGGGTCAAAATAAAACTTTCGCATAGAAGCATTACAACTTTTACTGATACTAAGAACTGAGAGAAAAATGTCCTTGGGTTTACTTAAAGTCTCTTCTGTCAGACCTGTTGACCAAAGTCCTCATCACCTCCACATGAATGAGGCTGTTTCTTATAATGTCCTGCAGGCTGAGGACACAATACCAAAGTACAATGAATAAAATTGACACAGTGCAAAAAAAAAGTAAAGTGCACAAAACACACAGTAAAACCCCCTCAGCTCTGTAGCTCCCCCAGATAATCTGATGTGATGCAGGCATAACATTCAAAGTAGCAAGTGGATGCATTGCCTGGTCTTTAGGCTCTTCATAAATATTCTTTTTAGTCCCAACTGAGCTTTTGATAATAAATGAACAGGAGAAGCCTTGAAGTTATAATCACACTCTGCCGAGAATCTGGGGTACAGATTTCCTATATGAACACCACATGCAATGAGACTCAACTACGGGGGAAAGGGCTGCTGTCCCCTTACAGGCCACTTGTCTGACTTGATGGCCGCTCCACATGTGTGAGCAGCTCCCCTCCTGGCTCCAACCTCAGGCTGAGCTGGGCCTGTAGAATGACCCTTGCCTCAGGGCACCCTTCCACATTGCACTATCCACCTTCCATCCAGGCCTCTGATACCCCTTATTGTCAATCAGCTGGCTTGACGTGGCTAACTTGTGTTGTCTTGTACAGAACCTCTTCCTCTCAGTTCTCCCGGGAGCCATATCCTACTTTCCCTCTGCTGAATGGCCCCTTCCCATATTCTCTGCAGTCCTGGTGGGGTCGTGTCCACCAGGGTGCCCTTGGCTCACCCCTCCACCAGTCATGTGCCCTGTGGGCCACCAGTCTGGGCCATTCAGACTTTCTGAGACTCTCCGGCTAGTCACACAAGGACAAATGGCAGAGGCAGCTGAATCATGATAAAAACAGCCCTAGAAGAGGCTTCTCAGAGTTCAGAGGTCTCCTGCCTCTTCAGTTCTTCCTGTAATTCTGTGACTGACTCACTTTTCTTCCAATATATCATTTTTGGGGCAGGGAGCTAAGTTAGCCTCAGTTTCATTTTCTGTTCTCTGCAGACCATACACTGGTTCTTTGTAGCCCCTTTGGGTTGTGGCCTCAGTTGTACTGTCTGCTGGCTTGTCACTTTAGCTACATTCTTGAAAGCTGTCTCTTAGATCACCCTCCTTGCTCTGCAGCTTGGAATCCAGTCCTGCCCTACATGTAAGACCAGCCCAGGCCCTCAGGACCCCAGCCCATATCCAGGGTGCTACGCTTCCCTCATCCTGACAGAGAAGACCTGACATAATGCCCTGAGTTCCTGGGGGATGTCACTGATCTGAATTCTCAGATCTCTGCTGCCCACCTGCCCGTGTTCTGAGCAGAGCTTTGCCAACTTACTGCCCGTGCTCTTGGGATCCTCAACAAGTGCCCTGTGCATAAGCACAGGTGTTTCCAGGTAAGAGGAAGAGAAGGTGTCCTCACCACCTACCACAGTAACAACTGTGCCTTTGGTCTTATGCCCAGGTCTTCTTCTACCAAGCAAGTGTCTAGCATCCCTCTGTAATGATACAGATAACATGTGTGGTGGTGATGCCTCAGTCTCTTCTCCCCTGGTGGGAATCCTGATGTTCTTTGCAGATAAGAATACAGAGGCCTTCTCCAGGACTCTGAGGTCTCAGACAATCATCTCTAAGGTCACTGCCCATTCCCACCAATTTCTGAGCTCTATGCCCCAGGGATCTAGGTATCTGGATCTTGTCTTTTTCTGGAAGAGTGATGCATGAAAGTTGGCCTTGGAAATTGTATTTTACCAAGGTCACATTTGGTTTTGTGTTAAACTGCAGCCATCTTCTGGTACTTCATAAAAACTGTGTTCCATGACCTTTTGGTCTTGACCTAGGTGGATGATATTCAAAGGAAATCCCTTCACTGAGCATTCTGAGAACCAATGATCTGGAATTTTCTCTGCCCTCTGTACCATTTCTGCATTGCCTCTGGGATAACCTGAAGAAGGCTGTTTTTGAGATCTCTTTGATGGAAATCCTGGACCAATTTCTGTTCTTTCAAGGAGTCCGCCAGCCTACATTCCCAGAAAACCTCCAAAGATGAGCTACTTCTTTTAGAAACAGCAACTACACAGCTTTAAGGTGACATTTGAGGTAGTGAGTCAGAAATACAAGATGGAGCCCACCACACTTGTAAGGCATCCACTGGTAACCTGACCCCACCTCTCATGGGATGAAGGAGAGGAGGGTATAAAGAAGGGAAGAAGTTTCTTTCCCAGCCCTTCAGAGAGCAGGCAAGTTCTCCACAGTCCCAAGCACAGAACTTTTGGTAAACTATAGCTTAGACCTAATGACAAAAAGAGACTTTCTACTCCCTCCCTTAAAATTGACCATAGCCTAGGATGAGCTTGATTTGACTTTACACCAGTCATAAAGGTGAGAAGCTACCTTCTTGGGATTTGCAAAGAACCCCTGGCAAGCGTGTGGGGAAGAGACACTAAGTTGTACTTGCTCTCTCAGGCCCCATTGTTAAAGAACCTCCAGTTCTGAGCTGCCAGTGAACACAGAAATGAGCTCCAGTTGCATCATGGGAAATTTAATGTCCATACATGATGCATCATTATGCAGGAAATGGTTAGTGTGGCATCCAGAGAACTCTTAGTGAGACTGGGAATGGAGCCAAGGGGCGGGTAGTTTTTTAAAAATATTTTTATCAGCAGGAAATGACATTAGTCTAAGTGTAGAGAAAGGACAAAACGTGAATCAGACAAACTATAAATATCAAATGTTTCCCTCATTAACATTCATAGTGATGCTGCCTTTTAAAATAAAAAGCCGTTTGTGATCCAAAAAGTTGGTCAGCACCGATATCTATGATCATGCCAAAAATAGAAGAGAACCTAACTTCCTGAGAGCTTACTACATGCATTTTTAATAAGTAGATCAAGTGGGGAAAATCAGGATGTTTATTATTAAAATAGAAAAGCTGAATGTTAGAACACTAATTTGGAGCAGGGAGATTATGCAAAGCAAATTCTGAACATGGAAACAATAATTCTCCCTTGAGCAGGAAAATAACTTAATAGACTTCAGTGTATTAGGAAACCTGTGGTAGAATGTTCAAAAGGAAAGTCCAGACAGTGATAATGTAGAAGACAAGACCCACAGGGAATATTCAGACTTGAGCTATAAGTCGTCTGGGTATGGAGGATCATGACTCTTGTTAGAAAGCTTAGAGCAGCAGCAGAAGTCACTGGAAAGAAAAAGAAAAAAATTCAAAGTGATGACTCTCACAAGGAGGTGGGCATCTGTGTTTTTTTAATTTATTTTAATTTTTTCCTGCATGTAAAAGAAATCTGAATCAAATGAACATTCTAGGAACACGGGCACTTTCTCAGGGTGCTGTTGTGCTATTACCCCTCCAAAGAAGGCCATGCGTAACTTGAAGTCGTTAGGTCCCTCATGTGGAAAGACTCTTGGTAAGTCTCAATTTGGCAAGAGAAGTTCAAGAAGGAATGTAGAAGACCAATTAAATGTCTGAGAGATCATTGAAACTATTTAGTACCTCTCATCTGGAAGTTTGTGGGCCTTCAGAATGCTATTGCATTACAGGAAATGAGGCAGAATTACTTAGAGCCAAGCCGGTAAGTGATGAGGGCTGTATATGCAGTTGAACCTAAGAGCTACGGGAATGTGGACTGGGAAGAACAGTTGCCTAGAATAATGTTGGCAAAGGTGTAGCAGAGAAGGTGGCATTTGGTATTCCAGGTAGTAAGTGGGTATAGCAGCTTTGTACAGAGGTAGAGAAACTTGGGGACTCTTTGGGGGATGGCAATTGATACAGAATACGTGAGGCCTAAGATTCAAATCGGCAATGGAGGGGTTGGGGGGGGGGGACTGAAGGGCTGGACAGACAGACTGTTGACAGATTACAGACGGCTCTGCCTAGCAGGTTCTCAGTTTGGATTTAGGGCTTGAGCATGTAGTTCAGTGGAGAAGTGTGATGAGGAATGGGGGGGGGGGCGGGGAGAAGTCACTGAATTGTTGATTAAATGAGCTGGTCACCACTATGGGCCACTGGGCTGCCAGAAACCCTCTCAGAGACTGTAGAACATTCCTCAGAATTGCCCCGCCATGGGGTAGAACTCCTATCCCTTACTGGTTGAACTGAGGGTTAATGGGCCGTTGTGCAAGCCCCGGGGTGGCTGAGGTCAGAACCTAGCCAGGTCATCCTGGCCCCTTCGTCATTTGGTGCTTCCTCTGTGCTGAAGGCTCCTTGGTGGGCGTTGACCTGAGACACACCACAGGCTGGGGGGTTTCCACTTCAGTGGGTGGTCCTGTGCAGTCATTGGGAGATGTGGAGCAGGCCGGTTGTCTACTCCCAGCAGCGCCCCTGGTATCTCCTAACCAGTAGCTGGGACCTGACGACGTTATGTGACGTGGCTCCAGCCTTCTCTGCTACCAATCAGCCATGAGGGGCTCCTCTTCCTGAGACTGAGGCCACAGGAACACAACCTCCTGCCTTGGGTCTCATCAGTTGCCCCATGCACTGAGACTAGACATTTTCTGAGTGACAAATCTGCTTTACTCTAGATATGCAAATATATATGGGAACAAACTACAAAGAAGGGGACCATTATGGACCCATGAAGTATACCTAGGGCACATCCCCGAACAGCTTAGAGGTTCCCATAATTTATCTCTCTCCTTCTTAACAGAAAGTTTTCCAGATATCAAACTATGCCTCTTTTTCCTAAGGAATGTGTCTCGGGGCTATTCTTCCACTTACTTCCCTTCCCCATCTCCACCCTAGCAGACTTCTGAGTGCTGCCCTGCCTTCCCTCTGAGCCACCAGTGGAGGCTAGAGACCTCTTCACGTTCTCTTTCCCTGACCCTTCCTGGGGCAGCTTCTTCCCTGACAATTTGAGCAGAAAGATTCTTCCAGAATCTGAGTTTTCACTGAGCATTATTTTTTCATTGCAGCCTTCCATCTGGACTCCTAAAGTTTCCCTTTTGCTTGCTAAAATCCTGAAGCCATTTTGGCTTTAAGTAAATATTTGCCAAACACCTTCTATGATCTAGGGACCAACAGATGGAAACATTCTTCCTGTTTTCTCAACAGAAATATACTCAATGCACAGCTCAGTTTAAATCAGTAGACATGTGCAGAGAATCTACTATGTGCCAGATCCTCTTTTAGAGTTGGGGGAGTGTAGTTCTAAAAATGCTTTTAGCTGTGAGTTAAAGAATCTAACTCCCAATGGCTTTTAAAAACAAAATTCATTACCACACAACAGAGGTAGGGCTGTTCCAGGTGTGGTTGGGGCGGTGATTCCACTTCTCTGAAATTCACTTGGCCCTTACATCCTTCACGTTTTGTCATTAGGCTACATGATAACAGGCTACTTCCAGAGGTTCTATATGTCACATTTAGGCATGAGAAGGTCTAAAATCACAGACGGGAACTTTTTCTTTGTCATTCATGTTTTTATTTTTATTTTTTAAGATTTTACTTATTCTCAGTGAAGGGGACGGAGAAAAACATCGATGTGTGAGAGAGACATCAGTTAGTTCCCTCTTGCAGGCTCCCACCCAGGCATGAGCTCTGACTGGGAATCGGACCCTTTGGTTCACAGGCCAGTGCTCAGTCCACTGAGCCACACCAGCCAGGGCCATCATTCATGTCTTTAGAAGTGAGGAGACCTTCCCAAAAGCTCTCTAGAGACCCTCCCCTCACATAACATTGGCCAGAACTGTGTAATATCTCTGTGTCCAGACCAATCACTGAAAAGGGGAATGGGATTACGTGGCTGGTCTGGACAAGTCTAGATGTAATGAGGCCAGCCTCTAAAGCACATGGCCATGTGGAAAGTGGCAGATTCTGGCGAGTGGGAGGGTGGCAGGGGCCACGGGGTGGGTTGGAAGTCAGAGCAAACACCTGGCAGGCAGTGGAGGTGCCCAAGAGAGGACATGCTGCTGCTGCGGGTCTTCGCTGCCAATAATGGCCACCACCACCAACAGGACTGGGCAAGTTCTCCTGATGTCACGCAGCTGCAGATCTACACTTGAATGAATGCAGGCTTGAGAGAGGTGACTAGTTCAGTAAAAGAAGTCTACCTAGGAGCTCGAAAGAAGGGCATACACTTCAATTTTGTAATTGTTTTTTACAGATCTTGAAAGACAAGTAAAGGAGATGGGCTGAATGATGTCTAACAGAAAGGGGACTGATGACTCATGACCTGAAGTCGCAGACATTTCAAATAGTCATCATCTGGACATAGCTGAATTCCTCTGCATCAGGCACCATGTTCCCCAAGGCACAGGAGACCATATTAGATTTTTTTTATTTCTTCTATTGTGTTGGCCAAAATGTTCATTTGGTTTTTTTCTGTAAGATGGTTCTCGTAGCACTTAGTTGTCTTTAACTTCATTAGAAACAATTTTGTTAGATTGTATTGTGACAACTATCACATCAGTGTGCGTTAAAAAAAAACATCAAAATTGGTGAATTTCTGTGTAGCCATTTTCATATTGAAGATGGAAGAAAATATGCAACATTTTCAGCATATTATGCTTTATTATTTTTAGAGAGGTAAAAAATACAACTGAAATGCAAATGAAAAAATTTGTGTAGTGTAAGGAGAAGGTGCTGTGACTCATCAAATGTGTCAAAAGTGGTTTGAGAAGTTTCATGCTGGAGATTTCTCGCTGGATGATGTTCCATGGTCAGGAAAACCAGTTGAATTTGACAGTGATCACACCGAGACATTAATTTAGAACAATGAACATTCTACCACGCAGGATATAGCCGACATACTCAAAATATCCAAATGCATAAAGTTATTGGTGAAAATGAAAACTGTATCTTTTACGGACTTTTTAGCCAATCCAATATGTATTTTTTCAGTTATGTAAAATAAGCTTACTAGTTTTCTCCTCTGATGATTGCCTTCAGGCTTTAAAGTCTAAACAAATTGTAATCCATTTATTTAGGAGTTAGACTTGGTTGTGCTGTGACTGTTAATAGAAGGTCCACATTATTCCAAGCCCTTGGTGTAAAATAGAAAGTGCTCTTAGCATTCTGTGCTTAGTATTGTTAAACGCACATGCGCAACTTTTAAAAGTGGTAGGCCTCTAAATGAAATCAGGATTCTTTAAGGAGGGAGCAAGGTGTGTGTGTATGTGTGTGGGTGTTAGATTGGATGTTGGTAAGACAACCAGCAAGTTGGATAGGAGTTTGATTTGGTGCCTTTTCAAGTACGATTGGTCATTCCTCAGAGTTTCCTATTGCCTGTAAATATTTTTAAGCTTGTCTTTTATTTTTCTTCAAGTATAGTAAGAACTGTGAGCAATCATTTCAACATCTGAAGTCTTTCCTCAAGGAAGGGTTGATGTTTCTTATGTCTATCTGCAGGCTCTCCCTCATGGTGCCATCCCTCCTGTGTGCTCAGTTGCTTTCTTTGCTTTGTTATTGTGTAACTTTCATTAAAAATGTTCTTTTCTGAAGTCTAGGATAAAGGAGAACTCCTCCAGAAAAGATAAGCATTTTCTTCTGCCAAAGCCCTGGGAAATTACCAGCCCAATATTAAATTGAATTCATAATTTAATGAAAATTTAGGATTGCACACCCAGCCACCAGAGGGGAACTTAAATTTTTTTAAGTAAGGCATTCTAAAGCTCTAGCCCACTGAGCTACAAGGGAGGTGGATGGAGCACAGGGCCCTTGCTCGCTCCAGACTAAGACTACTGGTTGGAATGAACGTGGCTGTATTTATTAAATTTGCAAGGATTAGGTAGGACAGGATTCATGCTTAGGGAGTGATCTTGTGTCAGGAAAGGTACAGAGTGACTTAGAAGTCTGGCATGACAGCAACATTGAAAAGTAGTAGGTGAAATAACCCGATGAGGTGTGATTCAAAACTGTAGGTTTTAGGGAAAAGGGACAAAAAACTGTTCTGAAAGCAGCAACGAAGAACAAGGAGGACACTGCTGTCCTTCCTCCAAACACAGTGATACAAGAGCTGCAGAAGAAATAGACAGCCATCACTTCAGAGGGTTATGGGGAGCAGCCTCTTTGGGTGGAGGAGGCTTCCGTTGGACAGGAAGGGAACATTGTGTGAAGAGGCTGAGGATATAGGCCATTTTACCCATCATGAACTATGCATTCCAGAAGGCTTGGTCAGAGGGTCTCAGGAGTTGTATAGGGAAAGAAGGACAGAATTTGGGATGTGCTGAACCTTATGCGCATTAGAACATTGGAGATGAGAAATGCACTTGATGTTCTGTGGCTGTTTGTGGTAACTGATCTAAACAGGCATGAAGGGTTTACTGAGATTAACATTGATAGACTCAAGACACAAAGGGCTGGGAAAGCTGTGAGTATTTGGGGGTAAGAGAGTGGCTCTCTATGCCTTGCTACTGGCCCCTGGTGATGGAGGTGAGGACAATGGGAGAGGTGTGGCCTTGGTCCAAGTGTATGAGGTTCTCTCTAGACCCCTGTTCTGGAAGCTATGTGTTTCTCTGAACTTGGAGGACTAGCTGTCCATGGCACCTCACTGCAGCTACTGAAAGGGGATAGAAAATGAACATTTATTCTATGCACACTGAATGCTTCTTGTGTATATTATCAAATTGAATGACCATAGCATCTGTACTTAGTGTAATTATTTTTATTGAAACCACTTTGCAGATGTGAAGAGATCTTTGATACTCTTCAGGTGCTTGATGGCTTGTTATCTAGGATCATGAGCTGACATTGCACAGAAAAATAAAATGCCTGATTTGTTGGAGGGTGGTGACTTTAGACCACTGGGATTTTGTGGGAACAGGACAGGTGTTTTCCCTACCCTCCATCAGCTCCTATAAGACAAGTGCTTTTAGGAAAGAAGGCAATCTTACAATGGTGTAAAGAAGACTATTCTTTTTTTTTTCTTTTTTTATCCTCACCAAAGGACACTTTTTTTCATTTCTTTTTTTAGAGAGAGAGGAAGGGAGGGCGAGGAACATTGATGTGAGAGAGAGGGACTGATTAGTTGCTTCCTGCATGCACCCAGACCAGGTATCATACACACCTGGACTGGAGATCAAACCTGCAGCCTAGACATGTACCCTGACCGGAAATCGAACTTGCAACTTTTCAGTTACTGGTTGATGCTCCAATCAACTGAGCCACACCAGACAGGGCAAGAAGATTATTCTTGAAACTGGAAAAGTCAGCCTTTTGGCTGTTTGTCACTACCAGAACCATTAAGTACAGGCAAACATTGACTCTTTATGGGTACTTTTTTCAGATGTCAGCCATCTGAGAAGACAGAGAGTTATGTATCCTAAAAACTGTCTTAACATCTCATCTCAAGCCAACCTTTTTTATAAGGAAAAGAAAAGGATAGGTAAGGGGTTTGGAATTCAGGGGAAAGGTCAATCAGACAAAGGTTACAGTCTGGCAATTTTCCTAGCATCCCTTCATCTTCTGACCAGCCCTTCTTTATCTGCATCCTTGGGCGGAAAGTGTTCCCTCCCTGGAGCTCAGTGGCTCAGATACCAACTTGATCACTTGCAGTCCTCCTGGGGCACAAAGGTTGAATTGCTTATGGGTCTCCTGGAGTGAGGGTAGGTCCGGTCATACATTCCAGTTCCTGGAACAACAGCTTTCTAGATGCATTAATCGCTAAGCCTATTAACTATAACTAAAGCTAAAAAATTTTAACTTTTGAGTGCTAAACCCAACAGGCTCAAGGGGTATCCCAGGAGGGACCTAGAATGAGAGAAGCTCTGGAGGGAAGGTCAAGGAACTTATGCATACCATTATCATGAAAAAATGCTTGCTGTGCTCCAAACACGAAACATTGAAATACCCTCCTCTGACACAGTCTGGTTTTAAATCAGACATTTCCTGCAAACACATGATCAGTGATTTTCCCATAGGAACTGTTATCTTCAAGTGCATCAAGACATGAAAATTCGGCAGCTAGGAAAATGTATACTCTTCTTTAAATATCTTCCATGGGCAGCACAGGGAAAGATCATTTTTAAGGTTTGTTACGTCACTTGGAGAAACAGTCTATTATTCTGTGACATTTGGGGGAGGTTCTCAGTGGGTATCCACTTGAGAACTCAATGAATTACCAGCACAGTTTGCAGATGAGAGGTCAAATTTTTTATATATTGTATGTAGTCGACCTGGATAAGATTTATGATTTTTAAAATTTTATAGTTTTATTCCAATGTTGGATTTATAGGTACTCCCATGGGGTGTATTTTCCTTCTTATGGTAACAACACAATTTTCAGCTTAAGCAGTTATTTAAGTAATTCATTTAAGCAGAAGGATCCATGAAATGCAAATGAGCATGCTCCCTAACGACCATTTCACCTGACTACCTTACAGCACCATTCCTGGTTGCAACGCTGCATACATAGCCTTTAACCAAAACAATTCCCAGGCAGGCTTTCAAAGGCCAACATAGCAAGTGTGGGCTCAAAGGGACATGAGAATCCACACCACGGGTTATCTCTATTTTCTTCTCTCCACCGGTTTGTATCATGCATAGTGGAAGGTGCCAGATTCACCCCCTTCCCGACACATGTACGTGTAATATTTATGTTTATATCCACACACCCAGCCATTATAATCTTCCAGGCATATTTACACAAATAGAACACATTGGCGCATGGACGGTGTGTGAGTTACACTCCCTGCAGCCTGCAAAGGGCGCTGTGCTTTCGCTTGTGGTCACCCATCATCATGAGGAAGGTCCTTGCCTGTGCGGCTGCTTCCCACTCCTCAGGGGTTCCGTGTGAGCGCGCAGCTGGCACCTTCAGAGACTTGGGAAAACCCAGTCACCCTCAGGGTCTAGTGGTAGCGCGGGATGTGGGGGTAGAGGAGTAGAGGGGAGGAGGGGTGGAGGAGAGGAAGGGACGGTGGCCCAAGGTATGACTAGGGCGACGCCCACCAGAGCAGCAGCGGCGGGGTGGCGGAGCCAGCCTTGGGTGTGGCCTCCAGGGGGCAGGGTTCTCCAGAGCAGCCAGGCCCCGCTGCTTTGGAATGGGGAACCTCGAGTTGGAGTCTCCAGTACGCCAAAAGGCGAAACGTTTTTGAGAATACAAGGAAAATTCCCGTTAAAAAAAAAAAAAAATTCGGTACCCCCCCCCCCAAAGAGCCACTTCCAGTGTCTGCCTGTGAGTCGGGATGTCTGGCCCTACCCGGCATTGAGGAGACCCCCAGACACCCTGCAAAGTTTCCTCCAGTTTTCTCCCACAGCCCCCCAAGCTCTCCCTCCACCCGTGCGCCTGCGTGGGGGTAGGGTGTGGGCAGAATGGTCAATCTAGCCCTGCCTGGTGGCTTCCTGGAAGCCGAGTCAAAGTTAACAGGTCAGCCCCAGGCTCAGAAATTGGGGACAAACTCTCTTTACCCTGGCACCAGCCAGGCTCAGTGCTCAGAATTCTTTGTCTCCTCGGGACAGAGCAGGGGCGCGGACCGCAGGTGCGCAACGCACCGTCACACTCCGTGACTAATTAAGGACTGGCGCCCCTTTCCTTCACTCTACCGCACACTCAGAGTCCGGGCTTCTCCATAGGTGCCTGCCACGTAGGTGTGGGCTCACCCTCACCCTAATCCCGCGGCGCAGAGCCCCCCTCCGCCTGACTTTCCCGAGCGCTACAGCTGGCCCCGACCCGAGCGCTGCGCGGCTCCCCGCCTCCCCCGCCCGCCGAGGCTCCAGCCCCGCGCTCCGCTCCTACTCCAGCCACGCCGCCGCCCGGCACTGCAGCGCCCGGGGAGGAGGCGCCGGCGGAGGAGGGGCGGAGGACCGCAGCGAGCGAGCCGGGAGCCACTTTCCCGCCCCTCCTCTCGCCGCTGACACGCTCGGAGGAGTCACCACTCCGTGCGCTGCAGGAGACGGTGGCAGACGGAGGCGGCCCTGGGGAGCGAGCCAGAGCGACGCCCGGGCGGCAGCGGCTGCAGCGCTGACGGCACCCAAGGCAAGGGGGTCCCCGGCGCCTGGAGCGGTGAGTGAGGGACCCCGGGATTTCCCGCCGCTGCTTAATTTTCCTTCCAGACCCAGCGGCAGCCGCTGCAGCCTGTGGGGAACTTTTCGCAGCCTTGTACAAGCACAACTTTGCCCCGCCTGCCCACGGGGAAGCGGTTGCTGGCGCCCGGTGCTGCCCGGCCGGGCGCCTTTGCTGGGGTAGGGTGTTGAAGTCGGGTCTAGCGGGCCGAGTGATACCGCTGCCCGGGGTAGGTCGGGGGCTGTGGGCTCACCACTTTATCTTGGATTCCGGGAACAGGCAGGTGGGCAGCAGCGGGGATGCGGGGCCGCGCCCTCCTTCTGCCGGGACCTACACGATCCTTTCCTTATCTGGTTTGGTTCGATCGGCTGGGGAGGCTGATTCCAAACAAGCAGCTCTGAGCTGCTGACCGGGACTCTGTCCAGGACCTCCATCCTAGCTTGGGGCTCAACTTTCCGGCGGGGATCCCTCTGCATACGTGAGGGTGGCGGGAGACAGAGGCAGCCGCATTGGGCGCTGCGGGAACCTAAAAGCAGCACGGGGGATTTAAAAACTATTCCACGTAAGTCTCCGACGCTCCTGTCTATTGTCTGCGCGAGAACGAGGGAAGGATGGAGAGAGGGAGACCTGCGGGGCTGTGGCTGGAAGTGCCTGCGCCCACGACACACTACACTGCGCCTGCATTCAGCAACACCCTACCGAGCGCCCACCGTGCTCCAGGTGCGGCTAGACAGACAAATTGGAGTGAGGCTCAGGGCGGAGAAAGACCCGTCACCTGTAAACAATACACCGAGATGATTTCGGATTGTGGTGAGGGCTGTGGAAGCGATCACCAAATCCATCATCTATCCTTATTAGAGGGCTCCCTCCTGGGTTCCAGAACTGGGAAGACTTCTCGAGCGTGTCGCGGGGAGCGCCCGGGGCTGGGCCCACGAAGACTGCGGAATACGGTGATGAACTTGGCATGGGGCGGTGGGAACCCCACCACAGATGCACAACCCAGAGCATTTCTGTGGGCACCCGGGGACCTCAGGCGCCCGGCACGCAGGGGCGGAGGGGGAGGGGCAGAGTCGAAGGGGCTGGAGGTGCCTCCTGGATGGCCCGAGGGGGGACGCTCGCGTCACCCGCTACGTGTGGGAGTGATGCAAATGCAGACCCACGAGGGGCAGGCGGGGGTGGGCGGTGCAGCGTGGGGGTGGGGGAGGCGGCGGAGTCTCCGTCTGGGAGCGCGCGAGTGTGTGCGTCAGAGGCTCCAGGGTGATGGATGCCGGGCGACCCCGCGGGGAGGCAGGGGCGGACGGACTGCGGCCGGGGACGTAGCGGATTGGAAAGCCCCGCAGGACGAGGCTGCGGGCTGGCAGCCTGCTCCGCAGTGCGCCGCAGTGCCGGGAAGGCGCTCCCGGGGGAAACGAAAAGATGGGGCGTCTTTTAAGGCGCCACGACAGGAACCCGATGGTCTCCTCTCTCGCTGGACCTCCTTCCTGCGTCTTAGCTGACAGTGGGAGAAAGTTGTTTCGGTTTAATTCTTGCCCTTAATCCTGGAGGAGAATTTGGCGTTAATCCCTCCCAGCGTTCACTCGTTTTCAGGGCGAGTTCCGAAAGGCCTCGTGCTCGCGGCGAGTTTTCGTGTGAGAGCTTCGATGCCGAGGTCCACGCGAGTGGCAGGGCCGACCCACTCCCGCGCCGGCCTTCAGTTTTGGCAGGAGGCGCGGCCTCCAAGGGGAACTCGAGAGTGGCTTACACAGCGATGTGTCGTATTCTTCCTTTGTAACGAAACAGCATGTGTTAACGACAGCACGACGAATGCATCTCCTAGTAGAAAACAAAAAGCTCAACCCACGTTTCATTTTACATATTATTATTATTATTGTTACTGCAATTATTTTTTAAAGACCCCACTTTCTGGAGACCTAATGGCAAAGGTGTTTCTGCTGGCTTGAGTGTGTGAGGCAAAGGAATGAAAGGTGGGGGTGGGGGGAGAAAAGCAACTGTCACAGAGCCCAGAGACAAAGGCCCTAGTCCCCACTCTCCCACGCATTATGTTGTCGCCTTCGGCAAAGGGACTTACCCTCTTGGGTTCATGAGGCCCATCCGAGAAACGTGGAAAATAGCTCAGACTAGCTCTTACTACAAAGTTGTTTTGAGTACAAAAGAGATGGTCTCAGAGAGCTTTGGACGCGTAAATTCTTTATGAATGGGGAATATTGTGAAACAAAGTCCCTTTAAGGGAAAGGAGAACAATTTTATCTCTTAAAAAATTCTGGAGACTTTCCTAGGCACTGTTCCTTTAATGAAATTTGGCCTTCAGAGTCAGCAAGTGTAGACAATGGACTTTTCCTAACAGAGTAATGCAAAATCAAATGCCATTAGCTGCTGTCTGGAGAAGGAAAGGAAAAGAACACGCTCTGGATTGCATCTGAATGTCCTGGTGATGTAGTAGAGAAATCAGATTTATCTTTTATGACCTAATAACAGTAAAAGTAGCTTCTCTGGTCTGAACAGCAGACTAGCCTAAGAGCTTTCAGGGAAAACTGCCACTCATTATTAACTCTAGAATATTCCTTAAATGTGGAAGGTGCCTCAGAGAACAGGATGCAATTTCTGTCCTCAAGGAGATTACCGCAAAGGGCATCGTAATGTGCCATATGTCACGTGATCACAAGTGCCAGGACACATATTTCCTGTAATTAGGGGTATTCCAATGGCTCCTACTCTGAGGTAAGCTTGCTGACATATTTCATGCATAAAAACATCTGCTTTGTCAGAAAGCCTTCCTAACCAGCTCACTATGTTGTTACTCACGTTGTTCATGCATAATGATCAATTTCTGTGACTAGTGAAAGTAAAACGCCCCTTGTTATTCTATGAGGCTGCCTCAGGGGGAATCCTGGGATTCACCACTATGCTTCTTGGTTCTGTGCTCCTGAAATTTCTGTCTGACCCCTGGTTTAGAAGATGAATATCATGGCCAGTTAATTTCACACAAAGATATCGATTCTATAAAATCTGTAAACCAAGGAGAGGCAGCTCCCCAGCTGTGTGCAGTTTGGGCACAACATCGATGAATTGTTTGCTGTTTTGCTTTGCTTTTTGATTCCAGCCCAACTGGGCAACCAGTGTAAAATGTTTCAGTGGATAGAATTTGGAGCTTTATTCTTTATTTGAGACAGCTCGGAGTATCCGGAGTATCCGTGGGGGAAGAAGATACTGTTTAATTCTTTCTGGAAATTTGTCTTAATAAGATACAAAGACACCATTTAATTTTATACTGCATGCTCCTCTTAGGGATGGTCTGTAGTAGTTACATATCACGATGGCTTCCCTATTGGGAAGAATTGAACAAAATAAAGTAAATAGAGAGTGGTGAATTTGGATGGTTTGGTCCTTTATGTTCCTAATATTCTTTCCCACCATGAAATGCCAAAATGTATGATGGGTTATATTTTACATTTGAACTTTGCTTATAAACAGAATATAGGAAGTGATTTTGATGGACTCATATTGAACTTTTACTTGGAGATATGGGCTCTGTTTCTGTACAGGAAATGGTCTCAAAGTTTGTATTATGCCACGGGGGTGGGGGGACATTAATTAAAACATTTTTAAAAGGCCATATTTGAAAAATAATATTCTCAGCTTAATGTAAAGCAGATATTTAAATTATTTAACATGACGACATTTGAAATGTTTTCTTTTGCCCACCTAATGCACACCATGCCTGCTGTGTGTTTTCCCATGGCTGGTATACAATTCAAATGACTCAGATCGGACCCTAAGGACTATGTTGACGGGCTTTTGTCTTCTCATAGCACTTAGACCCTCTTACAATTCAAGAGCACGGCAAGATGTATAACAAGTTAGAACAAGTGCTTCTCTTGTCCTTTGCCACTATTGGAAAATGCTATGAATTAGAATCTGGAATAATCAAACAGACCAGGGTTTCTCAAATAGTTGTGTGTATCACACCTACCAGGGGACCCTCTTCAGATGGAGATTTCTGAGCCCTATCCAAGATATTCTAAGTGAGGGGTTTTGTGGGCGAGCTCAGAATATGCTGTTTGTCAAGCTCTGCCAAGTGAGTTGGCTGTCATCATTGGGGGGTCACACTCACGGGGGCCCTTCAACCAGGCAATGTGGCAGAGACCCAGAACACATGGACTTTCTGAGGTATGTGGTTCCCTTTAATACTGATTTATATTGAAGCCCTTAGAGAGGTCACGTTCTAGCTGGCAAGGCAGACTTAAAGATGACTAAATTCTTTGGTAAGAGGCACAGTGAGGCAGGTGATTGGGAAGTACTCTGTGAGACAGCTGTGTAGATGCTATCAAAGAAGGAAGGGCATAGGCGGATAGAACGTCGTGTATGACTGGTCGGTGGAATAAAGACTGAAAATGTTAACCTTCAAGGCTTGCAGGGATGTGGATAGTCTGGCTCCTGCTCACTTCCATGACCTCATTTTGCATAACCCCCAAACCTGTTCCTTCTTAGCGACCTTCAAACATCAGCCTCTTCCTGCCATAGCAACCCTATCACCTGCTTCAACCTACCTTTATTGTTTTAACTCCTTCTGTTCTTCAGATTTCACCCAGTCTTCCCTTTCTGGGGAAGCCTCCCAAACCTCTCTTGTGAGGTTAGAATTCCCTTTCCCCTCATAGTGTGCTTTTTCTTATAGATAAAGTTATCAGAGAAAAATAGGATGCTCAGTTAAATTTAAATTCAGATTAACAATAAACATTTTAAAATATAAATATATCTCAAATATTGCACTGGACATACTTATATTAAAACATTATTTGTTGTCTATATGAAATTTAAGTTTATCTGGGTATTTTTATTTGCTAAATCTGGCAACTGTTTATAAAGCTCACTAATTTAACCACATCCTTTTTTTTAAATGAGATGCTTTCATTAATGCCTATCCCTCCTGGTTAGACTCCTGGAGGCCAAGGACAAGATTAAGGACTGGTTGCTGTTTTGTCTTGCTGATTTGTTCCCAGTGTCTGAAACAATATCTGGAACATAACAGGAACTCAATAAATGTTAGGGAATGAGTTAATGAGCTGTTTGGGAAAAGTGGACAAGTGTCTTAACCTCTCTGAGCCTTAGTTTTTCAGGTGTGAAAAGATGATTTTTGCATCTATTTTTGGGGACTGTGTATGAGGATGAAGTGGGAAAATGTACGTAGATCTCCTAGCATGTTACTTTGCCGACACTGTACTTTAAAAGGTTTCTTTCCTACTCTTTCAATGTTTATCTTGTCAAATGAAAGAATTCCTTTTTAATGTATGAAATCCTGCTTCCTTTTTATTGTAATGCAATCTTGTAAGCAGTCAGATGCTTCCTGAACATTCACCGAATGCAGGGTGCCCTGGAGACTCAGCCAGGCAGTTCTCACAGAGTGCCCATCTGCAGGGTGGTAGCACCTCGGGCCGACTTCATGGACTTTCGTCGCTGTGCAGTCACACAGAACCTCACATTTAGAAGGGCCCCGCGTTCGACTGATACTCTGCCGTCACCGCTTGGAATTCTTGGAACAGGGGTTCCACGTTTTCCTTTTGCATTGGGCCTTGCCAGTTATGTTGCTGGTCCTGGTGACCAGGGTGCATTTCTATACAGCACACGCGTTAGGAGTGTTATATTTAGTCTTCCTAATGACCCTGGGCCACTCATGACTTAGAGAACCCGTGATTTTTCCCAGATACAGTGTAGAATTGACTGAACCAAATTCAACCTCCTCTGCAATACACCATGACTGTCCTCACCTGATTACAACCACCCAGCGTACCCAGACCTTTGACTGAGCATCAGGGGCTTTAAAGAACCAGCCTTAAGTCTCCTATTTTTAGGTCACCCCTGTGGACCTTTCCTCCCCATCGCTGCTCCTGAAGTTGCTGAGGGACTGGAGCTTGAAGTTCTAGGTCTGCCTTTGCAGGAATACCAGAGCACCAGCAGCGTGTTTTAGATGCGATTGCCGCCAGTGTTCGGGTTTTAAACTCTGCAGATTTACATAAGATAAATAGTGATCTTGAGGGGTTGAACTTTTCTGAGAGAAACATGAAGTATTTGTTCTTTGCTTTAAATTACCCAGCTGAGTCACGCAGCACGGGAGTCTGCAGCAGGGAACAGCCCTGCCTTCTGGAGGTGGGTAGAGAAGGTGACCCACTTTATCATTTCAAGCTTTGACTAGCTTGTTTTAAATAAACTCATTTTAATATTACTTGTTAGTAGTTCTAAGCGAGCCATTTCTTCTTTATTCCATTTTGCACTTATGTGCGTTTGTATTTAAGAAGTAACATTCTAATAATTCCATGGGGCCAGTCTCCTGTTTGCCTTCATACTATCATTAGACACATTATGAGCTGCACTGAACACCACAAAAGTAACTTAAAGTGTAAAGACTCTTTTTGAAGTATCCAGTTAAATCTGCAGCCTGGGTATTCTGGTTGGCCACATCTGTGTGGAGATAGGAATATACATGTGCAGAAGCATCCACAGTCATTTCTCTGGTCCTGTTCTTGTGCTAGTGGTGGATTCCCAGGCTGCTGCAAAGATTCCTCACGAGTTCTTTGAGTCCTCAGGGATCATCCTGCAGTCCACAGCCCGGGTCCTGCAGTGCTGCTGCCCAGAGTGCCCTGGCTCCAGCACTGCAGAAACTGCTGATGCTCCTGTGTGCTCCTCCTGTCCCTGGGGAGTTTTTGAGGATATGTGACTGCATGGAGGCCGATGAGAGGACACTTCAAGCGACACAGCGTCCTGTATTTTTAATCAGTTGTCCTCTCTGGCCATTGTCCTAGGACCTTAAGTAGTGGATCTCTAGTTGCTGTTCACTTGGGATGAGCCCTTTCCTAGGAGACTTCTTAGGCCCTGCCTTCCAGACATGTTCAGAGGCATCACAATATTCAGATAAATCATCAGAATTTTGTCTTGGATATTTGTTGGATTATTACTGCAGTAGTGAAAGGTTGGAAATGTCCTAAATGTCCACCAGAGGGTGATCAGGTCAGTTATGGTTCATCTCAATCATGAAAAACTACTTAGCCCTAGAAGTGAATGAAGTATGTGACTACTATGGCAATATTTTGAAGATATATTATTAGCTTAAAATATAGCAATTTATTGACCAGAGAATATGCGGTATATCTATATTTTTTAAAAATTAAGGTATATCTAAAAGCCTGGAAGGATAAACACCAAACAGTTATCTTTTGGGAGAAAGAGAGAACCTTACACTTCCTACCCTATATATTCAGAAATTGTTTGAATTCAGAATGTTTGAATTTTGGACAACAAGCACATATTACTTGTGTAATTAAGCCATCAGTAAAGGTGGTAAAGATTAATTTCAAGATGCTCCCATGATGCTATTTTTCAAATACGCCTAAACATTAACATTTCAGCAGCTAACACGCAGTGCCAGTTTTTCCCACGGATACCTTTCTAGTGCGTAATATTGACAGGTAGGTAATTGAAGTTGTGAGAACATAAATGACTTTGGTACTCAATAAAGCTATTTTCATTTTGAATGAAAAAAAGTACCCACTCATAACCACTGAATGCAAGGGCCCTTGAGAAGGGCAGCACATTGCTGCCTTAGGATATTAAAGCTGAGGACCTGCCCCCTTCCCCTACCCTGTTCCCAGTAAATCTTATGTGTTCAATAGCTGTCAAAAGCCTGTGTTATTACTTGGAATATTTTGCTTTTAGGTACATTTTTCATTCTGCCATGTCTGTGTATTTGGTAGGATTGGAGATAGGCAATATTTTATTTTCCCTTCCCTGGGCCTGCAAGGCCCTCCCTCCCACCATCTCTCCTCCTTACTTCCAGCGTTTGTCTATGGAAAGGCTCCTATCTGTCCTTCAAGCCTCAGCTTAAAATTTCATGACCCTCAACGGCAGAATTCAGGATGCTTTATCTTTCTCAGTCCCCTTGCAGCCACCACTTATCTTTCTCAGTCCCCTTGCAGCCACCACTGTAGGAGTGCTTCCTGTGCTTTGTCATCGTGTCCTCTCTACACGTGTTTTCCGGCTACATTCTGAGTCCCTTGAACTTCAAGGGAAGAGGCCAAGTCACTGAGAGTTTTGTAACTCTTGGTGCTGGACATGTAGGGGCTGAAAATATTTTAAATAATTTGTAAAAGTTTTTTTAACTGAAATATAAAATACAGAGGTAAAAGCACATGGATTAAAAGGGTACATAACTCAACTGATTTTTACAAACTGAACACATCTCTTCACCCAACACCAGGTCATGAAAGAGATTATTCCCAGCACTCCAGAACCCCCTGCCCATCCTTTCTAGTCATAAACCCCTCCACTATTCTGACTTCAGTCCTTTCTGGTACCTAACAAAGCTCTCCCGCTTGGATGAGCTTTTTGGTTCCTGTCTGGGAAACTGGTCCACAGAGCCTTAGCTCTGCTGATGGACAGGAGAATGTCATGCCTGTGCCCATGATGCTGTCTCTAGATACCCATACTTCCAACCCATGAGATGCCAGAAGCAGAGAGCAGGTCCCTAGTTTTTTCCACCCTCCTCTGGGCTGCGGAGCAGCTCTGCATGTGACCTTAGTCTAAGTCCCTCATGAGCAATTCTGTCACTTGACTTTGACTTTTATCAGATTGGATATTTTCTTCTGTTCCCAATTTGCTAAAAATTCTTATGAGTGTGTATAGAACTTCATCTAATGCTTTTAAGTCTCTAATTACAAAATCATTTCTTTTTTAATGGCTAAAGGCTCCAGAGTTTCTATTTCTTTTTATGTCAGTTTTGGTAAACTACATTAAAAAAAAGAAATTTGTTAATTTTTATCCAAGTTGTCAAATTTATTGCATATCAATTTTTTTGGGTATAGATACTAGAACTCTAGAGTCCCATGGCATTACCTTAAGATCTTAAAATATATATATAAATTATTTAAGATGTATTCCTACCTTGTAGGGGCTGGAGTGGTCTCCCAGTTTTGGCAGAAGATTTACTTCTCCTGGAAGCCAAATATATTATCATACAAGATATTTTCTCTAGGAAGCCAGAGAGCAAACTATCATGTTGGGTATTTTTAGTGTTTCATAGAATGGCTTCTGTTAGTGTCCTTTTATGTAAAAAGAAGAACATATATATCAGATAGTGTATCTTTGTTGCTCAATAAATCACTGATGTGTTAAAAAATGTATTTCTATTTCATTTGAACATGGAATAATTTCCTTTGGTTACATGCAAATATATAACTCTTTATTTATCATTGAATGGCAGCCCTAAAATTAATAACCAGATAAAATGATATAAACTTAATTAAAAAGATTTAAATGAAAGAGCCCATATTTGTAGGTGATACCAATGTCTTTGAAAACAAAAGTGTTGGTAAAAATGAAACACTCGTGGGCTTTCTGTGGGCCTACTGGTTATTTAATGCTATATGTGTTTACAACCTGCAAGGACAAATGAATCATGATTTGAATTTTGATGACAGGGGGTTGATTTTGTGACAGCCATGGGCCTTACTCGATCCTTATGACATCGCTGCCTGCCTTCACATAAACCTGTCAGGATATGGCAGACTGCATATTGTGCCCTTCAGGGCAGATGTAGGGGAAGTGAGCTCACGGAATGCACACTGGCATGGTTTGTTGGAGGGCTCTCTCCATCCCAACAACTCATCCAGCTAGTGACTCAGTATCGTGTGTTTACATAAAACTGGCTATCTGCTACCTTTTCCCCCTAATCCCACCTATTTGTTTTTCCTAATATCCAGCCTTTCTCTGTCTAATATCATGAATGTCTCATTGACTTTTCTATTTCTCCTTTAATCACACTTGCCTTCCCTATGCTGGATGGGCAAGTATTTGTCAGACATTTATTACTACATCATACTGCTGAACTAGTCCCCATAGAAGTTAGTAACTTAAAGCAATAATAATTTCTTTTCATCCATGCTTCTGTGGATTGGCTCGGGGCTAGATGATCTAGGTTGGACTTACTGAGTTTTTCCCAAGTTGAAGGTTAGATTCAGGTTTCTTTTTTTTTTTTCTTTTCTTTTCTTTCTTTTATTTTTAATGCTAGCCTGAGGACATGCTTATTGATTTTAGAGAGAGAGGAAGGGAGGAAGAGAAAAAGGGAGGAAAACATTGATGTGAGAGTGAGACATCAATTGGTTGCCTCTAGCACACACCCCGATGGCACCAAACCCACAACAGAGGCATGTGCCCCGACCGGGATCAAACCTATGATGCTCCAACCATGGAGCCACACCAGCCAGGGTGAGGTTCAGGGTTTTAATCCTACTGGGAATGATTGGCTGCCCAGGGTTTGTTTGTTTGTTTGCATGAAGAGGGCAGAAGTACAAGAAAGGTGAGTGGAAACTGGCGCCCTGTCGCTTAAGCCCACATTCCATTGACCAAAGACGTGCAGAACACAGGGCAGCCCCGCGTGGCAAAGCACCGCCTCACGTCTGCAATGAGTTTCTCATGCCCCTTCTAACATCTATTTAGGGGAAAATTTTTTCTGATAATTTAAGCCTAGGTCATTTTCTGTATAAACACAAGGATTTTGTGCATAAATTTTGGTACAGTGAAAAATATTTATATACTTTTCAGTAGTGAAAATACTTATAAAGCAAGGAAAGATTGTATTTTGCTTTGTTTAAAGTCTTACCAAGAGTCGTTCATCATTTCCAAAAGTCTCATCGCCAGTGGTCAGAAACACTTGTGGTGATATTTGAGCTGCTAATAAGCTCGGCCCTGTTTGCCGACATTGGTGTCTGCGGCATTCATTGTGATTCTACATTTAGAAGCAAGTAGCTCATGTTTTCATTTTGTATTCTGAGTTGTTACACTGTAGCATCTATGTATTAAAAAACATAATTTATTATTTCTTCTATTCTCCTTACTATGGTTAGGGTATTATATAGATATTTTAAATTTATGTGTGCAGTCTATGGCCATACCACTCTCATCTGAATTTATGTGTGCAAGTAAGGGTATTTTGTGTATGAAAATTATTGAATAACACATTGCAAAATATGTCTTTTTAGTAGGTGTTGCTGGGCCCTCTAAATTCTCCATATTTCAGCAGCAAGCTTAGTGACCCGATTTCTGTTTTAGGTGGTAAGGGGCACATTGTAACACAGGAAGGTCTCTCTCACCTTAGCCTTGTGTCTGAAGGGACAGTACTTTTCCTGTGAAGACCGCCACATATTCTCTCTAGCAGCGGCTGTGAAGGGAGGCAGACTGGAAACTGGACTTGCTGACAGAAATGGTGTGTCTGTAGAGAGTATGCAAGCCCTTATCATACTTCTACTTCGGAAGCTCACCCCAAATGCAAGCAGTCTGGGTGGGGATTTGTGCTCTGAAGGCACTGAGTTTTTACTATACTGCTCGAACCTTGATTAGTGATGGGTAAAATCAGGGTTGTCAATTTTTCCGAGTAGGGTTAGAAACCTGAACATAACCTGAGACTTGGAGAAAACCCATCAGAGAGAAGAAACCGTCTGATGTGCTCGAAGGTGGCTCTCTAACACCTGCTGGAGATGCCTGTAGGAATCTGATGGTTTCTTCCTAACTCTGTTATTAAAATCCCGTTATTCCCTGAGGTCACTGCCGGACAGTGCTTCCTGTGGGATGTCACGGCCAGAGTTTTCCATGTATGAGGGTGGGAGCTCTCTGAATTGCTTCCAGAAGAGATTCTGGAAAAAAAGAGAGTGAAAGCTTGGCGGTCTATCTCGATCCGTAGTTCAAGGATATGAATATTGTCTTATCACTGGAAACACTGTGAGGGAAACTCGGGAGGAATAAGTCAGAAGACAGGGAAAGAGTGATCGGGACTGAATAATATACGCTGCTCTGTGTGCCCTTTAACCCAAAGTTGGAGTATTTATAGGGGCACACAGTCTTTACTGGTCAGCAGTGGACATTGTTGGGACAGGGCTCACTTCATTTATTGATGAATACATTGCAGCTCATTGTTTGCCCAGCATTCATTACCGTGAATCTGAATATGTAATGTTCGTGCCAGCCTTTTGGGATACAGATGTGTGTGAAAAAGGTTTGATTACATTCACAGACAGTGAATACAAAAACTAAAATAAAATTCATACCTACAAAGGTTAACATTCACTTCCCAGAGAGCCCAAGAAGAAAAGTCGGTGATTAATGTCATTGATTGTGAGACAGGGATAGAGCCCATCTTATACCTACAGTTTTATCTGACATGAGAAGAATGGCATGATTCTTCTTAAGGGCCGACAGCAACATGAACTGCTGGCCATGGAAGATGTGGAGACGTTTGAGCTCCACCTACATTGTACGCAGATGGAGCCTGAGCCAAGATTAAGGGGGGATTTTGCAGTGGAGGTCTAATTCAGTTAGTCCCAAGTTTTTGGCATTAAGCACTCCTTAATTATTACCATATTACACAGTTGCTATGCTGATTACCACATCAGACATTTGGTGTATAACATCATACTCATTCAATGAAGCTCCCAAATGAGGTGGAACTTAACGGTTCATGCTATATGCAATTGCTGGCTTAGAAATTTTTTTTACTTAGTAGATTTTGAAACTGGATACTACAAAAATTTTAAAAACCAGGTGATGGACTATCTTTGTCTCAGGTTAAAGTGCAGTACAGTGTGTGCCTGAGTTCTTGGGGCTTCCAGAGATGTTCCTGAGGTTACTTCTACCAACCTCCTGCTGATAACGCCAGTGCTGTCTTCTGCTGGTATATGTGTGTCCGTGGGGGGGAGTGTGTGTGTGTGTGTGTGTGTGTGTGTGTGTGTGCGCGCGCGCACGTATGTATGTGTTCATTTCCTCTTGCTGATGTTGATGGATTGTGACACCTGCACTGGGGAAAGCATGGCAGTGCTAAGTGCCTTCTGATCCCAATGTACCTTTCTGCTTGGAGGGGTTTGCTCCTTCCCTCGGAGGGGAGCTGACCCCTGGTTTTTGGTCTGGCTGACACATGACAATGCAAAACTCACTTCTTAATGGTTTTCACCGTCTCTCTGGCTGACAGCCTTGGGCATTCGGGTGTCTAGCTTCTCCCTGTACCAGGCGGCCTCTGTGCTTGTCCTCACCCTGAAGGCCATTCGGGTTGACATTCCAGAGAGTTCAGCTCACGTTCTGATAATGGTGAGAGCAATTTATGATGGTCTTTTCTGGTTGTATCAAATTTTCCTTCTTTTTTTCCAAGCTAAATCTTTCATTGAAAATTCCAAACTTAATTATAAGAACTAGCACGTGTCCCTGTGTGTACATTCCTTAGACTAATGGATTTCTCATGTCTCAGAAGAGATGAAATGCAGAGTTGGTGGTCAGAGGTAAGTTCTGGCTCCTAGCTGAATTTTTTTAATGTGCCAAAAGCCTCTAAATGTGCAGCGCAAATTGATATATTTTATTTGTAAAATGCTCAGGAAATATTTAACTATAAATATTAACTATAAAATTAAATATTTATTAACTTTGTTAAATAGTAGGATAGTGAGAAAAGGAGGAGACTTAAATAAATCATGGTGTTTATTATTTAGTCCTGGTTCACCTAAAGCTGCCTTTGTAGGTTAAGTTTGGCTTTTTATTTGTTTGTTTATTAGCTGTGAAGCTCCAGACATGCTAAATGAAATGAATGCAGCATCACGGGATGTAATGAAAACTAGCATCAAAACTACTTTAATCCAATTTAGCAGTTATTGCCCTTAAGGGCAGGTTTTCCTATGGGATCATAAAAGGTTCTTGAATTTATCTGGAGATAAGAAGACAAGTAAGTTATTTAATAACAGCCGTCTTGACATATTTAAAAGTTAAATGCACAAAAGATGGTGCCTACCTTTTCTTCTTAAGAGGAAGCAGGAAGAAATAGACTTGAGTAGGAAATGGAAATAGTCTTTTAAATGAAAGAGAAATTTCAATTTAATTTCAGTCAACAAATTGATCATCTCCCTTACGCAAGGGCTCCGCCATGCTCAAAGGGAAAATGAGCGGGGTGGGACACAGCCTGGGCTCTCCAGCACGCAGACCTGGGAGGCAGGGCTCAGGCGCATTACTACAGGCCCTGGAAGACGAAGGGTGGGCGCTCAGTGAGAGCAGTCCATCATTCATGGCGGTTAGCACCTTTGCTTGAGGAAGGGTTTCTCCATCTCAGCACTACTGCCACGTGGGCCAGGTAATCCTTTGTTGTGGGGGCTGTGCTGTGCTTTGTGCAATGGCTGACAGCGCCTCTGGCTCCTGCCCCCTCTATGCCACCAGTATTTTCCCCTCCAGTTTCCACAACCCAAAATGTCTCTGAACACTGCCACATGTCGCCAGGGTTGGAGTAGAGTGTGTGTGAAATCACCCCGTTGAGAACCACTGACTTAAGGAATGAAGAAAGACTTCAAAGGCAATCATGTTTGAGATGAACATTGAAGGGCCTGTCATTTTGATAACAGGGAATTGTCTCCATCAGATCCACACGTTTAGAAAGATGAATCTGAAGTCAGGTGCACGATAGCTAGAGTAGGAAGAGCCTTGAGGTAGAGACACCTGCTAGGAGTGGCCAGTTTCAGTTACTTCATGTACATGGACACCTACTCTTCACTTCTGCTGTGAGGCAGCCCTCACACTTATTGTGCCTCTGTCAAGTGTGGGCACTGACTGCCCCAGCTGCTGGAGGCAGGACAGCAAACAAGACAAAGTCCCTGTTCTCGTGCAACTTACATTCTAAAAGGGGAGGCGGCAAACACGACACATAAAAATGTAACTCAAATGCTTTAAAAATAGTACTTACACTCTATGAAGACAGTAAAACAGTTGATGTGACCGTTAATGACTAGAGAGGCTGCTGATATTAATGGTGAAACTTATAATGAAGATATACTGACAACTTTGTTGCAATGAAATTACATTTACATCCACATTCATTAGAAATCTCATCCCTAGGTGGCCAAAAATAGAGGTAAAATAGAACGTATTTCCTCCCTGTTGACATATGAAAGTATCTGTTACGAAGAACATTGCTTTGTAAGTTTATTCAGCAGAAAGGGATTTTACTTGTATGGCTATCAGGGCACTTGGGCAGTTCCTTGTAAAACAGTGGGGCAGACTGCAAGGCAAGAAGAAAGGAGGCAGCTAATGTTTGCTGGGTTGCCACACAGGCCAGCCAGCCATGCTTCTGGGCACCTGTTACTTCGTTTCAATCACAGAGGGAGGCCAGGGCCCCAGAATTTCTCCTGTGGAATACAGCTTCCCAGCAGGCCATCTGTCCTTTAGTTTTGTCCTTCAATACATTGTTTGTAAGCACAAAAAGACCACGCCCATTTTCATGTTAAAAATCACTAACGGCTCCCCATTAAGATCAATTAGCAATTCCTGACCAGGGCCCAGTGAATTTCCTTGGGTCCTTGAGGGCAGGGTGCTCTCCCTCCGTCTCCTCGGAGCCTCCCTGCTCGCTGGGGAGACTCTACCCCACAGCCCACCTCGCTAACTCCCTATCATCCTTCAGGAATCACTTAGAGGTAGCTTCTTTACAGAAAGTCTTACCTGATCGTCCTGGCTCTAATTTAGACACCCTTCCAGGTGCAGCAGGTGTACTTCTTCTTATGCAGTGGTAATACTTGTGCCCCTGTTAGGTGAATGCTCGTTTCCTTGTCTGGGTTCTTGAAGGTTTGTCCTGGTGGACCCAGCAGGTTCACACAAGGGCCCAGCACATGTATCAGCAGGGGTAATGCATTTTAGAAATGAAAAGGCTGTTGCCCAGAGAGCATATGTTACTTGCTCAAAGTTACAGAGTGACAAATAGAGGATCCCTACCTGTGAGGCTTAAAAACTCAGGTTCTCTCTAGATTCTAAGAATCTGTGTATAGTTCCAAGGAATCACACAAAAAATTTCTAAAACAAATATATCATAGTCAGTCTTACCCTTATGTACTAGTGATAAACAGTTGGAAATTCAAATTTAGGTAAATTTTGTACATTTAAAATAGCACACAAACAGAAATATTTAGATATAAATCTATCAAAATATGTGCAGTAGCTTCATGCTGAAAACTACAAGGCACTGATGAAAGAAATAAGTGCTCTAAATTAATGGAGAGTTATACCATGTTCATAGTTTGGAACACTCAATGTGGTAAAGATGTCAGTTTCCCTCAAACTCATCTATAGATTCAGTGCATCCAAGTCAAAATCCCAGCTGGACTGATCAACAAGCTGACTCTAAAATGTATATGGAAAGGCAAGGGAACTAGAAAAATAGCAAAACAACTTTGAAATGAACAGTTGGGAGATTAACATCATTTGACTTTGAGATCAGCTCTTAAGCTACAGGTATCAAGACAGTGTTGTATTGGCAAAAGGATAGACATACAGAAGAATGGAAAAGAATAGAGATTCTAGAAATACACCCATACA
>VMDR010011048.1:0-29370 GCA_007922815.1 Macrotus californicus
CCTTCCTTCCTTCCTTCCAGCGCGCACACACACACCCCACCCCCCACCCCCCACCCCTCGCCCTTTGTTCTGTAAGACTTTCTGATGACTCCAAGGATCTGAGAGTATTTCTATCTTATATTGAGCTCAAAGTTCAGGTTGAGGAGACATAGTTCAGGGTAGAAAATAGAGATCTCTCCCACATATTCCAAGTTCTTTGCCGGATGCCTCATTTTCTCCGACTTTCTCTCATTTTCAAAGTGCTACTTTGTTGATAGTAATTTAATATACTGTCTTGCTCAGATGTTTGCACATTTAAGATTTGGAGTTGAATCTTCATGACAAAGAGACATATTTAGTGAAATTTGAGTTCTAGAATTTGAGGTTCAGTCACAGACTGGTTGGGGAAGGAGGACAGGGTGGAGTTAATATACTTGGAGCCAGCCGGAGGGGAGATTTCCAATAATTTCCCCTGAGTCAGGAAATAGTAGAAGTCAATTCTGCTGGATGTGGGCAGGGAAATATTTTAGCTAGCAGATCCTCTGGAACACGGCTATCGTCAGTCCATTCACTCACACAAGTGCACACACCTAGTATACGGCAGAGGTTTTAAACAGAGGGGTGCGGGTGACTTTCCTGCTTAAGCAATTGCTCGTGTGCGTGATTTAAGGGGCGCTGACAGTCAGCAATGTTAGAGTAACTTCTTGGAGTTACAGCTGTTCAGTCCGAATGGAAGAAATAACATTAATGTATTGGAACCCGCCAAAATACTTGTATTGTTCAGTTTGAAAGATCCGTTGACAGCCATCTAGGATGAACAGGCACAAAACATACTGAGGAGAAAAAGCTGAGGTGCGTGTTACCAGGAGGGCGGTCACCAGGAGAAGCCCTAGCCAACCCAGAAAGCATGAGGGTGGTGGCTTCCTTGAGAGAGTGTTTTCTGATTAATTAGTGCAATGTTTTGCTAGCCTCCTTCTGGGAAGTTCAGTGTTGTGTTTCTCTCCAAACGGTGTTTAAATGTTGGTTACGTTGTTCTAGTCCCATTCTCCTGCGCCTTTCTTTTGGTTTCTCGGTTATGTTTCTTTAATATAGTTTATCCTCATGTTCTGGTGATTTCTACATCTCAGAAAATAGTTTGAACATGAAATGAAGTAAATATCTTGGGTTGAACAGATTATAAATATTTCCACATAAAAATGAGATGCTTTCACGTTTTGTGTTCAAGTTAGATGTAAGCCATATAATAAAATATAATAACCTGAATGTATATCATCTTTGTTTGTACAACTGAGCTCTGAAGTTTGATGTCTACAGACAAACAGCTAGGTCTTAGCTGAGCGAAGACTTTACGTTGGCTGGTTTCTGGAATGTGATTCCCTCCAGCCTGTGTGCGCTGAGAGCATGAATCTGACTCTCAAACAAACCTTGAAGAGAGACATGTGGTGAGAAAGGAAAGTTAACTTCTGGAGCCATTCCCTCCAGGAATTTTCTTTGAGTGCTACTTCATACCTGCTCGGCAAAGACATGAACCTGCTGCAGACCTTTGGTACAGTGCGGAGGGTGTCTGGCTTAATAAGGAGAATCAGAAATGCAGCTTCATCAGCTGGAACTCAAAGGAAAGAGGTTCAACTCCCAAACCCAACTCTTTCCTCTGCGTTCCAGTGTCCGTGAATGTACACATGAAAGACCAAACTGGCATCCATCAGGAGTGAAGAGAAAACAATGTGTCGAAAATCCAGGTGAAATGGACGGTCACTGTATCATTTTTGCAGCCCCACTTTCACATCCTGAGTAGGCAGGAGCCCCAGAGGCAGCCCTTCTCTGTGACATACCCACTGTGCGCCTGATTCTGAAAAGCCTGGCAGAGCCCAGTCACACAGGCGTTAAATTGGGCTCGTTTCATGGGTTTTGGTCTGTAAAATAGCAAGAATGTACTCGAGACTACAGGGGACAGGGGATAGCACTGCAGACTGGACAGGTAGACAGAGGGCTTCCAGAGTTACCCTAGGAGGAGGTGACGTGGGAAGCCATGATTAATCAACTGATGGGGGCAGCAGAAGTAAAAGAAGAAAGTGATAAACACATGCTTATCTATAAAAGCTGTAATAAAATGCCCTGGCCGGGTGGCTCAGTTGGTTGGCACATTGTCCCCTACACCAAAAGGTTGTGTGTTCGATCCCCAGTCAGGTGCATGTGGGAGGCAACCAATCAATGTCTGTCTGTCTGTCTCTCTCTCTCTCTCTTCCCCCTTTCCTTCTCTCTCCCTTCCTCTCTCTGTAAAATAATGAATATATCCTTGGGTGAGGATTAAAATTTTTTTTAAATAAAAGCTGTAATGAAATTATTTAACCCAACCCAATATCTCTTCCTATTTAAAAACAACAAAAATACAAAAAAATATATACTAAGTAATAAAAGGAAGCTTTCTTCTGGTGACAGACAATAACAATCTGAAAATGATAGCCAACCTCATAGAATATATTTTCATAAGATATAGTTTGATACAATATAGCTTCAATTCTGAGAGGCCTATTATTTTAGGATTTAATCTTTCTGAAATCAGGTATGTCTTACAGTTATGGGGAAACTTTTAACAACTTCCTGGCCATCAGTCAGAAAACTATGTCATGTGCTTATTTTAACTGTACAGAACAAGTCAATCTTTCAGGAGAATGCTTAGTCTCTCATTATTTCCTTTTCTAGCTTGGATAAAATTCTTTAAAAGCAAATACTCCTCTGTCAGTCTCCCAAGACTACTGCCTTTCCATCATATGTAAATCCTCCTGGTTAGTAGAGTCAGACAGATTCAAACTTCACATTTTCTCCTTATCAGTTACATCACCTTGATCAGAAAATCAAACCTACCAGATTTATAGTTTCATCATCTGAAAATGGGGATGCGTGAACACGTATCCCAGGGATGTTTTAGTGTTTAGGAGGGATGCATTTGTGGAACATCTTGCATTACAACTGATGAATTACAGCAGCTCGGTAAATGGTAGTCATTATTATTTCACCAGATGCTCTGCTATCACGCTATGCTACAGAGAAGGGAATGATGCTAAATTATATTAAAGTCAACTCACTACCTACCAAACTCAACTCATCATATCATCACCTGCACATTTTCCCCATCACAGCTTCACCTCTGCACTGCTTTGCTCCAGCTAACATCGCAAACTTCCCATGCTTTTTTGATTTCCCCATCCCACTAGAATTCCAGCATCAGCTGTTGCTAAGTCTTCTTCTGTTTTCAAAATGTTGCTTATATTTGTCTCTGTGTTTTCATTTTTATTCATTTTATTCAAGTCATCATCAACTCTTCAACCACCAGCAGCTTTAACTTGTTGCAGAAGCCAGCTAACAAGTTACCCACTTCTGTTCTCTCATCCCCAGCCGGCATCCATTCTTCCGCCTGTGGCCATGCTGCTTGCTGTATTTATTCTCTCTCAAACATTTTAGAAGTTTGCCGATAGTCAAATTTGCCACTTAAGCCCTTCCATGTCCTGTTTACCCTTGACTCTTACAATCTCATTTCCCATTATTCTCCTATAAGGACTTCATAGCTCAACAACACTGGACTAACAGCTGCTTGACAAAAACCCTGAATTTTCTTCTGTGTGGGTCTTAGATCTTATTTTCTTTCTGCCTGGACATCTCACTAGAGCCAATGATTGAAGTCCTATTTCTTAAGGTTTTGCTAAAATGACCATTGCTCTATAATGCTTCTTCCCTTAATTCAGCCCACTTGACTAACTGAATAAAAGTCTGCTTCCCTCTGAAACTTCAGAGCCCTCTTGGCTCCATCTGTACCCCCACAGCCTGTAGGGATTTGCACTGTGACTATAATTTATATAGCTGAGCCAGTGCTATTGTGAAACCTGTAAGTGCCCCAGGAAGCTACTTGTTTTGTGCTTGTTCAAAAATACACTTTTTTTCTTTGCTTCATCCCTTCCCCTCTGACAGCTGTCAGTCTGTTCTCTGTATACATGAGTCTGTTTCTATCTTGTTTATTTTGTTCATTAGATTCCATGTATGAGTGAAATCATATGGTACTGGTCTTTCTCTGACTGGCTTATTTCACTTAGCATAATGCTCTCCAGGTCCATCTGTGCTGTTGCAAAAGGTTAGACTGACTTCTTTTTTACAGCTGAGTAGTATTCCACTGTGTAAATGTACCACACCTGTTTTTATCCACTCATCTGCTGATGGGAAAAAATGCATTATTTAGGTAAATGTTCACCATTTATTTGGAGAAAAGCATGAGTGTTGCTTGGAGAATGGACAGAAATAAAACATGATGATCCAAACTGTTAATGCCACCTTGGCTCCCCAAACCCTGTCTCACTCCATAAGCAAAAGTCAGTACGCTTGTCTTCAGAATACCCCATTGGGAGTGTTCCTCGTCCCGCAGCTAAACTGTCCATGAAAAGAGTGCCCTGAACCCCTTACTACTTCTCTGTGTGAGGATCTCTGGTGTACACATTTTAAAAATATTTAAAAATTGTATTATATGAATCATGCCCCATTGATGTTTTAGCAAAACCCTGCATACACATATCCTAGGCAAATACCTTATTTCTACTACATTTTGGTCTCTGGGTAACTTTCAGGTGCTGAAATAATCATTTAAAAAAATTCCAGTTCTTTGAAGCAAAATAAATTATGTCATAAATAATTGCTTGCTTTTAGTATATATCAGTTCAATCAATATCTATTTTGGGGGGACGATGTGAGTTCAATGGATGTCTAAATAAGATGTCTGATGCTAAGTGATGGAAGGGGAAACCAAGCTAACTGGGTACCAATTTTTTGCCTCCCTTAAGAAGGTATAGCCCAACCTGATGCATCTTTCTCTCCTCACGGGCGGCCACAGTTTTCATTTTATTATTTGATTGTCATTAAGTTTCTGCGTGTGAACTCTTATGCCAATGTCGCATATACATGAAGAACTATTCTGAAGGATCATTGACACGCACACATACAAAATATTTGTGTTAGTTGTTGTGCTGTGCTGTCAGTGCGACACAAGGACGAAAACAGTTCAGGTTAATGACTCTCCTCGCCCATGCTGACAACCCCCCTTTTCAAAGCACCAGTATTACCCACTTAGTACATGGATTGGTGCCAGTGCTCAGAGCACTGCTCCTTCAGTATCCAGATGGCACTAAAAATTCAAAATATTTCCTACAACAGCTGTATCTTTGACAACAAAATTAATACCAGCCAAAATACCGCTGCTATGTGAAGGGCATAATGATCAGGCTCTGCAGTCTAATAAACTAGCCACGTTCCAGGGTAGAGTGAGAAACAAAAAAGAACAAAAACCAAAAACCAATCTACTGCTGATGAACTCTCGCTAGATGTCATCCGGTGTCCTGTCAGGTATCAGAAACCAGAAGTGTAGCCCCCGGTTCATTTATCACAGAACATCTGCTCCTCTCCGGCTGTGAATTACACCTTCCCCCGGAGCCACCATTAATCCGTTCACACATTTTCATCAGGAAGCTTTCCCAAAGAGCATAGGATTTTTATTTTAAGCTCTAAACTTTGAGGAAATAAATCTTTTAAGGAGAATTTGACTAGAAGTTAATCTTTTAATTTTTTAGGTTAAAATATATGTTTTATAAGATTCCAAAGATCTCGTGAATATTAGGACATTCAGCCTTTTTTAAGATCAAGTTCAAAATGTGTAGCTGGAATCTAACAATTTGCTGAACCTTGCATCTGATTTGTGCCCAGCACAAATACATCAAACAGATTGTGAACTCTAAAGTCAGAGAATCAGAAGCTAGACCTGGTGATGTTGAGTATTTTGGCCCAGGTGCAGAGGTAATTAATTTAAAGTATTAATAAACACTTTACCAAAGGTGAAATAATAGTAACAAGGATATAATTCCTTTCCTTCACTTAAGTGAATAAATAAACACACTAGGTAGGTGTTCCAAATGGTTGTAAGAAAATAAGGAATGCAAAATTCTGAGCTTTTAAAGGAACAAGTTAGGTGGATACTATTAGCTTTTTAAGAGCAATTTTGCTCCAACAAAGGACTAACTTTTAGGTTATTTGGTGATCTTCCCTTATGAATTTGAAAAATGTATGTCTCACATGAAGTAAAAGCACGTTGATGTGGTATACTAGATTATTTTTAAACGGGACTCTTATCCACATAGACTGTAAAGAGAGGAAGTTATAGATTATGAAAATGTCTTCATTTGTATTTTTATCACTAAGAATTAGAGAAATCTGACTTCCTTAGATACCCTTTAAATGTTAATTAAAAAGCAGTCAGTAAAATATTCTTGATAAGGGGAGTGAAGGCAGCCAATTGCAATCCTAAGATCAAGGTCTCTGAGCCTCAGCACTGTTGATTTGGGACTTGGTAATTCTTTGTTGTTGGGGGAGAAGGGCTGCCCTGTGCATTTAGGGTGTTTGGTAGCATCCCTGGTTTCTCCACACTAGGTGCTAGCAGCACCCTCCGACTCTGACAACAAAAAATATCTCCAGGCTTCACCAGATGTCTCCTAGGATACAAAATTGTCCTCAGTGAAAAACCACACCTTTATAATGACAGTTTGCAATTTCTAGGTATGGGTTTTATTTAGGTGAATCAAAACAATGGTGGTACCATCTGACTATAAGCTCCTTGAGGGTATGGACTAACTTTTTATGATGACCTACTAGAGTTCTTGTTTTTTAAAAAAGGGGGCAATTAATGAAAGAATTATTCATTTTTGCAATGAGGCACACAATATAAAAAGAAAAAGCAGATTTTTTTGTATGCTATTAAAGTTAAGATGGCATAAATACAAATTAGAGTGTTATAACTTTAGGACATTGAATGAAATCCCCATGGTAACCACTAAGGAAATAGGTATAGAGTATACACAAAAGAAAATGAGGAAGAAATGTAAACATTTTACTACAAAACAAACAAAAGACAATAACATAGGAAATGAACAAAACTATAAGTTATATAAAAAACAAATATCACAATGACAGGAATAATCTCCTTCATATCAGTAATTACTTCAAATGTAAACAGATTAAACTCTCCAATCAAAAGAGATTGGCAGAATGGACAAAAACACAGGAGCCAACTGTACACTGTTTACAAGAGACTCACCTGGGAGACCCAAGGATTGCATAAGAGCCCATGGCTTAATAGCATGTCCCCTCCAAGAAGGTAGGTCACAGGCTATTAAAAAAAAGGTAGTAGGCTGTAGTCTGCTAACCAAACCCCCCAAAACCAGAATTATCTTCTGGAAGGTGAACCCTTTATAGTGTACAGGCTTTCCCTGCCAGGTGAGTGTTCTAGGAACCCATCTGTATCAGTGCACTAGCTGGTGGTGTTGTGAGAGGCTGTGTTTTCCTTCAGTGAATTTTTTTTAAGACTCTTTCAACCTGTTTGCGCACTTCATGATGGGTGATTTACGAGCACACCTGTGCTGAGTATTCAGCTGTTTTTGACCAAAAAATGGCATGACCCCCATGCCCCACCTTCTGTATTCACCCAATCTCACCCCAAATGACTTTTTTTTTGTTTCCCTGGATGATAAAAGTTCTCAAAGGGAAATATTTTTGCCCATGTGGAAAAGGTGAAATAAAAAATGGCAGAAGCACTAATAGGCATCAAAATTAGTGAGTTCAGAAACTGTTCTGAGCAGTGAAAAAAATTTCGATGGGTGTATTGCATCAAATAGAACTTTGAAGGTGAATAAAATTTAAACATGTAAAAATAAATACACAATTTTTTATAAATAAATTCCAAATTTTTTTGTGTCCCCTCCATATGAATGCAGCATGTAAAGATGTCTTCTTTAAGAACTTGCTAGTGTGCCTTACGCTACTAAGAAAGAGCCATAGAAATCAGTGAGTTTCTTTGCATTTTGGAGCAAGGTATATTACATTTAGGTGTACATAGAGCATTTTTACTCATGGTGAGGGCCATTTTTGATTGGTTCCACAGAAAGAAAAAGTGCTCCAATTGGTTCAGGCTGCAATGAATTCAGTACTTCCCCTCACCTGACACACTGATTTCAGTGGTTCTGAAAACATTTCTGGCAGATTAAAAGACCATGTGAAGCATATGGCATGAATCAGGAGAGGGACCATCATGTAGGACTCTAGGATTTCAGAGCACAGCCCTAAGTTCTTTGGCAACTATTCACTTTTGAAAAGCTTTAACATATTGAACACTAAGTGATGAAGTTCAAGGTGCCTAACATGACTTGGATGCTTTATAATCTACATGGACGTGAATTCATATATTTCAAGTAGTACTTCATCAAAATAGAAGTAAAAAAAGTGGGGGGGTAGTGCTAGATCTGAGTTGGTCCTGTAGAAACAAGTGGCATGAGCCCATTGCTTATACTGCTTGCCCTTCTCCATCTGCTGCTCTACCAGCCCTTCTCCAACACCACTGTGCTCTCATGGGGACATTTGCTGTGAGGAGATGACTGAAGAGAAATAATCAATTTGAATTATTTTACAAAAGTATTTTCATGATATTATGGCACCAGCTAGAAATGGCCTGTGGATGCATTAGAACCCCATTAAAATGTGACCACAATAGATAAGAAAGAATATTTGGCCAGTGTAAAAAAAAATCAAGTAAAATACCTTATTTTTTGTTCATAGAGGAAAGAGAGATGGTGGTCTGAGATACCTACAAATCTTAAGTCTATGACTCCTGAACTTTTAGGAAAAGACATGGAGATAAACCCCCCAAATGTTCTCAGTGTGTCTCCTGTGAATGCCCCCCAAAAGCCCCACTTGTTGAGAAGCTCTGTGTATATCGTTGCCTCATCTCTCATCATCACCTGTGGCCTCATGGCATTGTAGCAGAAGTTCTGAGTGTACTAAGTAGAACTCCTCTTGCTCTGGACGCAGTCAAAAGTGACAGCCTTTCAGGCCAAAAGTAAAGTAGTATATTTATACCTCTGTATCATATACATTGCCTCCAAGTGCAAAGGAACTCATCTGTTACTGTTTCTTAGTATCAGGGTGCCTGCGTGAAAAGCACCATATTCTCATGGATAAATGATTTCCATGGACTTAACAAAATGGACTGGTTGCCACCAGGGTAGACTCAGCTACTGCCACCACTGACTTCTCAGTTTGCAGGCAATAGCAACCTACCATGGGTTCCCATTATCTGAGGGCAGCTAGATAGTGGCTGGTGGCTGGTTGATTTTAATGGAATCCTTTCTTCATGGGTGGAAATACCTATTTCAGTTTGTTCCCACTGGAAGATACATATTTTAAATGTTTACCTCTTCTGTCCACATACCTTCCAGCACCATTATCAATGGATTTATATATGCATCATTGTATCCCACGCTACATGTATTCTTGCTTTACATCTAAAGATTCAAGGCCTAGACTTAGTGCCCATAAATTCACCATTCTAATGACGACTCCATTTCCTCTAAGCAGCTGGCCTTACAGAATTGTTCAGTGCTTTCTTTGTAGAAGACTCATGTATCTCACCATCTGGGAACCATGGCTTATGATGTTGGAACGCTCTCCTACAGGAAGGGGCTTATGTTCTTAACCAGTGACCAGTATAATGGTATTTTCCTTCTGTGGGCATAATGTAGGGGTCTGAGAACAAAACATAGACATGAGGAATTTCTCACAATCATCAAATTACCCACTCACAAAATATTTTTGTTTTTTATTCCCAATATTCTTGGTTCTGTTGTTTTTTTATTCATTTTTTAAATCCCAGTTCACATACGTATTATATAACTTTCAGGTACAACACAGTGATCAGACATTTATGTAACTCATGAAGCGATCACCCTGGTAAATCTAGTGCCCATCCAACACCACACACAGTCATTACAATGTTACCGACTGTGTTCCCTGTGCTGTGCTCTACCTCCCTGCGACTGTTTTGTAATGGGCAGTTTGAGCTTCTTGCTCCCTTCACCCTTTCCTCCCATCTCCCCAACCCCTTCCCATCTCTGGCAGCCATTACCCTTTTCTCCGTATCTATGCGTTTATTTGGTTTTGTTTTGAGGTTGGTTTTTTTTGCTTATTTATTTTGTGTTTTAGATCGCACATGTAAGCGAAGTCATACAGTATTTGTCTTTCTCTTTGACGTAGTTCACTTGGGACAATACCCTCTAGGTCCACCCATGTCATCACAAATGGCAAGATTTCATTCCTTTTTATGGCTGAGTGACATTCCTCTCTACATATGCACCACATATTCTTTATCCGTCATCTCTCGGTGCACAACTACGTTGCTTCCCTATTTTGGAAGTAAATAATGCTGCATCGAGCACAGGCATGTGTGTTTCTTTTTGAATTAGTGATTTGAGTCACTTCGGATAAATACTGAGAAGTGAAATTTCTGGATCATATGATAGTTCTATTTTTAATATTTTTTGAAAAAAACCATACTGCTTTTGATAGTGACATTATCATTTTATAATTCCACTATGGGTGCACAAGGGTTCCCTTTTCTCCATGCCTTCACCAACACTTGCCATTTGTTGATTTATTGATGCTAGCCATTTTGACAGGTGAGAAGTACTGGGTTGGCCAAAAATTCCGTTACGTTCTTTCCACACGATGTCTCTAGGGGTGCTCAGTTGTCTTTAACTTCATTTGAAACAATTTTGTTAGATTGTGTTGTGACAGCTATCATATCAGGTGCATTTTTTTTACATTCATTTTTTTTAAATTACTTTATTGTTGTTCAATTACAGTTTGCATTTCCCCCCACCACTTCCCCCACCACCCCAGCCAGCCCCACCCCCCTCCCCCACTCCCACCCTCCCCCTTGGTTATGTCCGCGTGTCCTTTATAGTGCTTCCTGGAAACACCTCCCCCCACTGTTCCCTCCCCATTCCCCTCTGGCCATTGTTAGATTCTTAATTTCAATGTCTCTGGTTGTATTTGTTTGCTGTTTTCTTTTGTTGATCAGGTGCATTTTTTAAAAATCAAAATTAGTGAGTTTTTGTGTAGCCATTTTAACATTAAAGATGGAAATAATATTGAAGAAAATAAGCAAAATTTGTGGCATATTATGTTTTATTATTTCAATAAAGGTAAAAATGCAACTGAAAAGCAAAAAAAGATTTGTGCAGTGTATAAGAAGGTGCTGTGACTGATCAAACATGTCAAAAGTGGTTTGTGGAGTTTCTCGGTGCTACTGACATTTTGGCCAAATAATTTGCTGTGGGGCTGTCTTATGCATTGGAAGATGTTTAGCAGCAGCCCTGGACTCTACTCACTAGAAGTCAATAGTGGGAGATAGCCAACATACTCAAAATATCCAAATCAGTAAAGTTATTGATGAAAATGAAAAATGTGTCTGTTATTTAATGGAAAAAATGAAATGGACTTTTTGGCCAACCCAATGATATCTTACTGCAGTTTTAATTTACATTTCCCTGATGATTAGGGATGTTGAGCAGCTTTTTCGTATGTCTTTCGGCCGTTTGTTTGTCCTCTTTGGAGAAGTGTCTATTCAGATCGTCTGCTCATTTTTTAATCAGATAAGTTTTTTGAGTGTTAAGTTGCACGAGTTTCTTATATATTTTGGGTATTAACCGCTTATGGGATGTATCATTGGTGAATGTCCTCTCCCACTCAGGAGGCTGTTTTATCATGGGTTTTTTTTATGGTTTCCTTTACTGTATAAAAACTCTTTAGTTTGATGTAGTCCCATTTCTTTATTTTTCCTTTTGTTTCCCTTGTCCAAGGAGAGATATCCAAAAAAATATTACTAAGAGTGATGTCAACGAGTTTACTGCCTATGCTTTTTTCTAGGTGTTTTATAGTTTGGGTGCTTACATTTGACTTTAACTTATTTAAAGTTTATTCTTGTTTATTGTATAAGAAAGTGATCTGGTTTCTTTTTTTCTTGCATGTATCTTCAATTTTCCAAACAACATTTATGGAAGAGAATGATTTACTCCATAGTATGTTCTTGCTTCCTTTGTCATATATTAATTGACCACTTAGACATGGGTTTACTTCTGGACTCTCTATTCTGTCCCATTGATCTGTGTGTCCATTTCTATGCCAGTCCCGTCCGTGCTCTTTTGGTGATTATAACTTTCTGTTAGAGGTTGACTTCAGATAGCGTGAGACCTCCGACTTTGTCCTTTTCTTTCAAGATTGCTTTGGCTATTTGGAGTCTTTTGTGATGCCATATATATTGTGGGATTATTTGTTTAGGTTCTGTGAAAAATGCCCTTGGCATTTTGATAGGGATTGCATCAAATCTGTACATTTCTCTGGGTGGTATGGATGTGTTTATGATAATTCTTCCTATCCTGTGAGCAAGTTATATCCTATTTATTTTTATCTCCTTCAGTGTCATAGTTTTCAGAGCAGAGGTTTTTACCTGCTTGGTTAAATGTATTTCTAGGTATTTTGTTCTTTTTGATACAATTACAAATAGGATTGTTTTCTTACTTTCTCTTTCTGATAGTGTGTTGTTGGTGTATAAAAATGCAACCATTTCTGAATATTAATTTTGAATCTTGCTACTTTACTGAATTCTTTATCAGTTCCAGTGTTTTTTGATGGAATCCTTAGGGTTCTCTCTATATAGTATCATGTCATCTGTAAATACTGACAGTTATCCCTTTTCCATTCCAATTCATACTCCTTCTATTGCATTTTCCTGTGTGATTGTTGTAGCTCAGATGTCCAATACTATGTTGAATAGAAATTGTGAAAGTGGATATACTTGTATTGTTCCTGATCTTAAAGAAAAAGCTTTTAGCTTTCCCCATGAGTATGATGTTAGCTGTGGGTTTGTCATATATTGCCTTTATTATTTTGAGATATGTTCTGTGTGTCCCCAATTTGCTGAGTTTTTATTATAAATTAATGTTGGATTGTGTCAAAGATCTTTCCACATCTGTTGATATAATCATGTGATTTGTATCCTTCATTTTGTTTATGTGATGTATTATGTTCATTGATTTGCAGATATTGAATCAACTTTGCATCCCAGGAAAAAACCCCACTTGATTATGGTGCATGATCTTTTTAATGTCTTGCTAGATTTGGTTTGCTAAATACACTTTTGAGAATTTTTATATCCATTTTTATCAGGGATATTGGTCTGTAATTTCCTTTTATGTAATGTCTTGGTCTGGCTTCAATATCAGGTTATTGCTAGCCTCATAAAATGAGATGGTTTTCCCTCTTCAATTTTTTGGAATAGTTTGAGAAGAATAAGTTTCTTTGAATGTTTGGTAAAATTTGCCTGTGAAGCCATCTGGTCTAGGGCCTATGTTTGTTGGGAGTTTTTTGATTACTGATTTGATTTTGTTAATATCAGTCTCTTCAGATTTTGTTTCTTCCTAAGTAATCCTTGGAAGATTGTATATTTCTAGGAATTTATCCATGTCTTCCAGGTTGTCTAATTTTTTGGCATGTAATTACTCATCGTATGTCCTTGTAATCTTTTGTATTTCTGTGGTTCAGTTGTCACTTGTCTTTCCTTTCTGATTTTGTTTGTTTGGGCCTGCCTCTTTCTCAATGAGTGTGGCTAAAGGTTTATCAATTTTATTGCTTTTTTTTTGAAGAATCACATATCTGTTTTATTTTTCTCTAGCATTTTAGCCTCTACTTCATTTGTTTCCACTCTGATCTTTATTTTTTTTAATTTTTATTATTCAATTACAGTCGCCCCCACTTTCCCCCATTGCTCTCCCCTGTCCTGCCTGCCCCCCTCACATTCAGTCCCCCCATGTGTTGTTCTTTCTTTCTCACTCACTCTGGGTTTTGTTTGTTCATTTTTTTTTAGGTGTAAGGTTAAGTTGGTTATTTGAGAGTTTTTGTTTCTTGAGGTAGGCCTGCACTGCTGTAAAGGTCCCTCTTAGCACTGCTCAGGTGGTGTCCCACAGACTTTTGGTCATTTTGTGTTCATTTACATTTATCTTAAAGTATCTTTTGATTTTTTAATTTAATCTCTTTGTTAACACACTCATTGTTTAGTATCATGTTATTTAGCCTCCACATGTTTGTGTTTTTCAGTTTACTTCTAGTAATTGGTTACTAGTTTCATACCATTGGGATCTGAGATGCTTGGTATGACTTCAATCTTCTGAAATTTATTGAAATTTGTTTTGTGGCCTAACATGAGATCTCTCCTGGAAAATGTTTCATGTACACTTTAAAAGAACATATATTCTGTTGTTTATGGGTGACATGTCCAAAAAATATCAATTAAGTTTATCTCATCTAATGTGTCATGTAAGGCCACCGTTCCCTTGTTCATTTTCATCTGGATGACGTACCCATTGAGGTCAAGGGGGAGTTAAAAATCCCCTACTATGACTGTATTATTATTGATTTCTCCAGGTACATCAGTCAATATTTCCTTTATATGTTTAGGTGCTTCTCCGTTGTGTGCACAGATGTTTACAAGAGTTCTTTTCCCCTCACTAGACTGATCCCTTTATCATTATGAAATAACTTGCCTTGTCTCCAGGTATAGCCTGTTTTACAGTCTGTTTTGTTGACATAAGTATTGCTACCCCGGCTTATTTTCACTTCCATCTGTATGAAATAATCTGTTTTCCATCCCTTCACTTTCAGTCTGTGTGTGTCTTTCTCTCCACTGTGGATCTTTTGTAGGCAACAAGTTTCGCATCTTTTTTTTTTTTATTCATTCCAGCACCTGTGTCTATTAACTGGAGCAGTTAGTCCATTTACATTTGAAGTAATTATTCATAGGTACGTAGTTAGCACCCTTTTATTTTCTGATTATTTTTGTGGTTCTTCTGTTCCTTTCTTGTTCTTTTACTCTCATCTCTTGTGTGTTGATGAGTTTCTGTAGTGCTGTGCTTAGATTCCTTTCTCTCTATGTCTTGTATGTGTCTTGTAGATGTTGGGTTTGTGGTTAAAATGTATTTGACATATATCAAGCTATGTTTATAGCAGTCCATTTTAAATGTATGGTCACTTAAGTGTGAGTACATTAAAAAAAATCATGACAATTTGTACTTACCCTCTCCATGTGTGTGTTTTTGTCATTTTCTCCTCTTGTGTCTGTGCAAATCCCTAATTTATTATTGTAACTATACATGATCTCCCTACTTCTATCTTTTAACCTTTGTACTAGCTTTATAGTTCATTGATCCACTACTTTTACTGATGGTTTGCCTTTGTCAGTGAGAAATTTTTCTTCCCTATATTTTCTTATTTATATTTTTGATATTGTCTTTTCTACTTAAAGAAGCTCCTTTAACATTTTTTGTGATATTGGTTTAGTGGTGATGAACTTTAGCTTTTTTTTTCTTAGAAATTCTTATCTCACCTTTAATTCTAAAAAATAGCTTTGCTGGATAAAGTAGGTCCCTGATTTTCATCCTTTGAATATTCTAAGCCAATCCATTCTTTCTTTCTTTATTTTTTTAAAGATTTCATTTATTTTTAGAGAGAGGGTAAGGGAAGGAGAAAGAGAGGGAGAGAAACATCAATGTGTGCTTGCCTCTTGCGTGCCGCCCACTGGGGACCTGGCCCACAACTCAGGCATGTGCCCTGACTGGGAATTGAACCACAATGTTTTAGTTCATAGGCCCACACTCAACCCACTGAGCTACAGCAGCTAGGGCCCCCTTCTTTTTTTAAAAAAATATATTTTACTGATTATACTATTAATAGTTGTCCCAATTTTCCCCCTTTGTCCCACTCATCCTGGTACCCCAATTCCTTCCAGCAAAACCCCCTTAGTTCATGTCCATGGGTCATGTGTATAAGTTCTTTGGCTTCTCCATTTCCTATACTATTGTTAACATCCCCCTATTAATAATATCTACCAATTATGCTTCTTAATCCCTGTACTTTTTCCCCATTCTCCCCCTTTGCTTTCCCAGCTAAGAACCCTCCAAATGATTTCCATAGCTATGATTTTTTTTCCTGTTCTGGTTGTTTGCTTAGTTGTTTTTTTTTTATAGATTTAGTTGTTGAATTCATTGTTTTAATGCTCATAGCTTTGATCTTCTTTTTCTTAAATAAGTGCCTTTAACATTTCATATAATAAGGACTTGGTGATGATGAGCTCCTTTAGCTTTACCTTGTCTGGAAGCACTTTATCTGCCCTTCCATTCTAAATGATAGCTTTGCTGCATAGAATAATCTAGGTTGTAGGTCCTTGCTTTTCATCTCTGAATACTTCTTGCCAGTCCCTTATTTCCTGTAAAGTTTCTTTTGAGAAATCAGCTGATATTCTTATGGGAATTCCTTTGTAGGTAACTCTCTGCTTTTATCTTGCTGCTTTTAAGATTCTCTCTTATCTTTAACCATTAACATTTTAATTATGATGTGTCTTGGTGTGGTCCTCTTTGGGTTCTATTTGTTTGGGATTCTCTGTGCTTCCTGGACTTACATGTCTATTTCCTCCACCAAATTAGGGAAGTCTTCTTTCATTATTTTTTTCAAATAAGTTTTCAATTTCTTGCTCTTCCTCTTCTCCTTCTGGCATCCTTATGATTTCGATATTGGTACATTTGGATATGTCCCAGAGGCTCCTCATACTATCCCTGCTTTTTGTTTGTTTTTTTATTCTTTTTTCTATTTGCTGTTCTGGTTGAATGCTTATTTCTTCCTTATGTTCCAAATCGTTGATTTGAATCTTGGCTTCCTTCCCTTTACTGTTGGATCCCTGTAGATTTTTCTTTATTTCACTTAGTGTAACCTTCATTTCTTCCTCTATGTTATTGCCATACTCAGTGAGTTTTTTGAGCATCCTAATCACCAGTGTTTTGAAGTCTGCATCTGATAGGTTAGCTATCTCCATTTCATTTAGTTCTTTTTCTGGGATTTTGTTCTGTTCTTTCATTTGGGCCCTATTTCTTTGTCTCCTCAGTTTGGCAGCCTCTTTGTGTTTGTTTCTGTGTATTAGATAGAGCTGCTTTGACTCTCTGTTTTAGCGGCATGGTCTAAGTAGAAAAGGTACCTGTAAATTGTGTGGGTCAGAGACTTAAGGAATTGCTGGGGCAGAGCAACCCCATTTACATTATCTTCACCTCTTTGTGGCTCTGTGTGTGGGGAGGGCTCAGAGAGGGGACAGTGCTGCTACCTGGCTTCTAGAGGCTTGTCCGGCACGTTCCCTGTTTCCACTCACTTCACTTACTCCCTGTATGCAACTGGTACCCTTCTGCTGCTGTTCTGGTGCTGAATTCCAGAGAGGCTGGGTCTGCGTATATTTTAAGTCCATGTGGGCCCTTTAAGTAACTTACAGTCTCCCCAAAATCTGGCAGTTTCTTCTGCCACTCGAAGCCCCACTGGTTTTTACAGCCAGAAATTATGGGTATTTATCTTCTTGGTGCTAAAACCCTGGGCTGTGTGGTCTGGCCTGGGGCTGGAATCTCTGGCTCCCAAGGTATCTCTCCTAATTTTTAGCCACCACACATGAATGTAGGCCTACCTGTTCCACCACCACTGCCTATTTGTGCCACACTGCATCTCCGTGACTTTCTATCCATTTCTGCATCTTTGCCCCTCCTACCCGTCTGGATGAATATGTCTTCTTTAAATCCTCAGTTGTTGGACTTCCATACAGCTCGATTTTCTGATGGTTCTGGGTGTTGTTCTGAGGTCTAGTTGTAATTCGTTCTATGGTTGCACAAGGAGGTAAAGCATGTTTACCTATACCTCAGTCTTGACCAGAAGTTTCTCCAGCCAGTCCCTTCTGACCTGAAATGTTTCTGTTGAGAAATCGGACTGTGGTCTTAAGGAAACTCCCTTGTACTTGACTAATTGCTCTTTCTTGTCACTTTTCAGATTCCCTTCATGTCTTTAACCATTAGCTTAATTTTAATTATAATGTCTTGAGGTAGGCTGCTTTGGATTATTTTTGTTTGAGACTGTGCATCCAAGACTTGTATGTATGTCTATTTCCTTCACCAGGTTAGGCAAGCTTTCAGTCATTATTTTTTCAAAGAGGTTTTTAATACCTTGCTTTCTTTTTTTTCCTCTGGTAATCCTATAATGTGAATTCTGGCATGCTTGATGTTGTTGCAGAGGCCCCTTAAACTATCCTCAGTTTTTTTGACTTTTCTTTCTTTTTGCTGTTCACATTGGGTGCTTTCTGCTATCTTGTCTTTCAGATGGCAGGTTTGATCCTCTGCTTCATCTAGCCTGCTGTTGGCTCTGTCAGATGTGTTCTTCATTTCAGTTATCATATTCTTTATTTTGATTGGTTGATTTCCACCTCTATTAAGTTCTCACCAAGATCTTCTGTTCCTCCCCTAAATTCATTGAGCATCCTTGTAACCAGTGCTTTGAGCTTTGTATATGGCAGATTGCTTGTCTCCATTAGGTTTAGTTGTTTTTCTGAAGTTTTGTCCTGTTCTTTCATCTGAGTCATGTTTCTTTGTCTTTTCATTTTGGTCAACTCTCTGTGTTTGTTTCTATGCACTAGGTAAAGCTGCTACATCTTCCAGTCTTGGCAGCTTGGCTTTATGTAGTAGGCATCCTGTGAGGCCCAGTCACACCATCTCTCTGGTCACCTCAGCTGGGTGCTCCAGAGGTGTCATCCCTTGTGTGGGCTGCTGCAGTTGAGCCTTGATTGTTGTTGGCGCATCAGTGGGTGGTATGGACCATCAGGCCGAATGGGTGTTAGGGCTCGCCTTGACTGAAGTGGAAAAGCTGTGTGTGAAGGCTGACCCCACAGGCATGAGTCACATTAGCAAGATTCTGGTGCCAGCTGAGACTGCCCTTCAGGTGGCACTTGTGGAGCTGGCTGAGTGGTTCTCTTGTGTGGTCTGAAGCTGGCCACCAGGATATTGGTTCTGTAGGCTCTTGGGAGAGGCTCTAAGTGCAGGCCAAATTCAGCCAATATGTGTGCCCAGTTTGGGGGTGCCTGGTGGGAGCTTCGAAGTGATCTATGGTTGGTTGCTGCTTGTGCTGGGCTTGGAGACACATGGAAGAGGCTATGGTACAAACTGAAGCTGGCTGCCACTAGTGCCAGGCTATGGACTCTTTTGTGGACACCATGGTGGTGAGCTAAGGCCAGCCACCATTTGTCCCAGGCTAGTGGCTGCTTAGTTGAAGCTACATTCCAAGCCAAAGTGGCCATAGCTTGTGTCAGGTTTGGGGCCACATGATGGGAGTTACAGTGCAAGTCGAAACTGACTGCCACTTGTGCCAGGGTTGGAGCCACTTAGCAAGAGGTACCAGGCATACTGAGGCCAGCCACTTCTTGTTCGGTATTTGTGGACCTTTGAGAGATTTCAGTCAAGTCCACAGTGTGAGCTGAGGCAGGCTGCTTATGTGGGAATGCCAGTGGAAGAGGTTCAGGCCTGGTGTATGAACTGGGTGGGGTGGAGTCTCAGGAAATCACTAGTGTAGGTTGGACAGTGTTGATAGGTAGCTCAAAGGTGGTGCCCCTTGTGCCTGACCTGTGGGGTGGGGAGGGGGCTCAACAAAGGACCAGTGGTGCCTGCTTGCGCTTTCTTCCGCTCAGAGAAGGCTGAGAGAGGTGCCCTGACCCTTGTCCCTCCTGTCCTCACCTTGAAGCTGATCCATTTAGTTCCTCCCTGTGTGTCACTAGTGGTTTTCACTGGAGCCTAGAGTGAGTGAATGTGTGAGTCCAAGAATGAGCCTCTCATGAGAAATGGTTGGGACCCCAGCAGCCCCCATCTCACCCAGACTGAGTTCCTCCTTGTTTTCTCAGCCAGATGTTATGAGGACTCCCCTTCCTGGCACTGGTGCCCCAGGCAAAGGAACCTGTGTGGGGCTGGCATCTGTCACTCCTCAGGAGAGACCTCCCGGCCTAGATGTCCCTTCTGATCCCTAATCCAAATGCTGTGAGTGTAAGGCCTACCTATTCCATGTCTCCACCTCTCCTACCAGTCTTGTCCTGGCTCCTTTATATCCCTAGTTATAGGTCTTCTGTTCAGCTAGTCTTCAGGAGATTCTTAAGAGTAGTTCTGTAATTTAGTTGTCATTTTGATGTGGTCATGGGAGGAGGTGAGCACATTTACCTCCTCTGTCATCCTGACTAAGAATTTGGTTCTATCGTTTTATTTTTCACCAAGTGACACAACAACAGCTTTATTGAATAGGAAGATAAAACTGCCAGGTTGTCATTGGGGAATTTTCACACCATTGGCTGAATGGGAAAAAACAGATTTATGATGCTTGTTGAAGTTACTGATTCTTACTGTCAGGGACAGATGGGATTCCTGGTATTCAGTGAGGGCTGGAAGAACTATGGAAGGAACACAGGTGATTTCTGGGGATATTTCTTTTTACTGCCATGTCTGGTACTAAAAGTTGAAGAATACCACAAGAGGGTTAGATCCCCAAGCCCATGAAATTATATCAAGTTTAAAGGAACCTAGAATATAAAGTAGAAAAGAAAAAGGAAGTCAAATATACAGCAAAGACTATGAAAATGACAATTATAATCACTTCTTAAGTGTGTGTATGTTTATACATACATTTACTTGCAGATGTATTTATATAGCCATGTACATGGATGTGTGTATATAAGTTTATATACAATGTGTGTGTATATAGATAGGTATGTATATATCAATATCTACACATGGTGTATGTATGTGTGTGCACACATAAACCTTCACATTTTTCCCTCTGACAATATTGTGCACAGGGTACATATTGGGAATGTTATTAACTTTATAATGTTGTCCCTAGATGGTATGATATTCGATCAGAATCTTGACTTAACTGGAGTAAAAATAACATCCCCCCAAATTCTGAACATGAAATTGAGCACGTCCCCTAAGGAGTCACTGAGGTGCTCCATTTGTTGAGAGAACCAGAGTGCTGGGGTTTGCATGAGCAATGGTGCATTTTGCTTATGAAAGAGCAATTTTTTAAATTTGAAGTATGAAGAAAAGGTAATATTGTGCTAGGATGGACTGCAGTGGATATTTGTTGGCTTTTTATGGAGAGAGAGGACTTAACTGTGCCCCACTATAGATCTAATGGTGGCTTATTCCCTTGGGGACAGTGCCGCTGGAACAGTGTTCCATTCCTGGGAGTGAAATGACAGGAGGCCCTCAGCTACGGAGGGAACAGCCAGAGCTCAGCCCCAGGGAGGCGAGCTGGGCACCCGGGGCTCAACGGCACCGCCCTGGTCTCTGGCAGGCCTGCTGGTGCAGTGCAGTTCGCCTGGGGCTCAAGCCACACGGCCTCCCTTTCATTTTGGGGCCCAGTTCTCTAGCCTTCCACGTGATCTGGGTATCTTCCAAAGTATTAAGTGTTTTTATTGTTTTAATTGACCCGAATCACTGAATCAGTTTCTGGTGTTTGTCTTTGGACCTTGATGAGCATAATGCTTATTCTTATTTTTTTTAATCCTCTCCTGAGAATATGTTCATTGATTTTAGAGAGAGAGAGACACTGATGTGAGAGAGAAACATTGATAGGTCGCCTCCCACACACATCTCGACTGGGGATCATACCCACAACCTAGGCATGTGCCCTAACTGGGAATTGAACCGGCCATCTTTTAGTGTGCAGGACAATGCCCCAACCCACTGAGCCACCCGGCCGAGGCCAGCATAACAATTCTTTATTCAACAAATTCAGTCCCCTCCCCCACAAATTTCTTTCATAAAAGTGAAATCACACAAGAATGTATTTGGGTTATTTTCCAGTTTTCTAGAATAGATTTTTATTCTCTGCCTGGCTGTACTAAGTATTCAATGTAACATTTCTATTCAAACTCCATTTTGACTCACTGTGAAAATCCTTCAAAGAGGAAGGGATTTATATGGTTTGACTTAGCTTCTGTGTCACAAACAAGAAATGTAAATTTTGAAGGCAAATAATATACTTAACATATCTTCATAAACCATAAATCTACTTGAAGTAAAAGTATTTATTAAATTATATTTGGCAAGTATTGTATTGCTAGTCATTTTTTTTCCTGGTTTCTGGAAGTCTTGTGTGTCTCATTAAAAGAAACAAAAATTAGTAGGAATAAATTAATTGTACAGTTTAGCAATCAAAAAAGATGCGTTGCTTCAGGAGGAGGTCTGAGATTAAGCAAAACAAGCTACTCACTTTTGAAAATTCCTGGCAGAGTTTTCCTTTGACTGTCAGTTGCAAATAAATAGCAGCTCTTCCTGTCGTCTCCTTTAACGCTCCTGTTCCCAGGTCACTGCGTTGTTCTCACCGAGGCCCTAACTACTTTGTTGTCATCGAGGAAGTTGTCAGCCTAGACCTATCTTTAATAGCAATGACTAGCGCTCTGTAAGCACCGCAGAGCTGAGAGCATGCCGATTTTGAAATCCAGGCTGTTGTCGTTGCTCCGGACCTAGTCACTAGGTTTAAATTACTTTCCACGAGCGTGGGACATGCCATTCTCAAATTTTATGGGTTTGCACCAGTGACACAAGAATAGATTGAGCACTTTTCAGCTGGAGGATAAAGTGCCCATGAGAATAACACTTGCACACCTGCTCTCCACCCACCCACCCAGGCCGCAGGCACTCTTTCCAGGCTCGTTGGGGATTCGAGACGGAGAGTCCCAAAAGCTAAGGCAGAAATGAAGACATTATTCTTTGCCACAGTGCATGGCATTTGACAGTGCAGGTTCAGGTGAAAGATGTCACGCGTACACACACGTCCCTCCTTTAAAACACTTCAACAATGAATGTATGCTCTCTATGTACTGTGTTTTTAGCCTTCCTCATTCAATGGGTTATGCCTCTCATAACAAAGACAAAAAGACCAGTTCTGTGGGTTCCATAAGAATGTGACTCCTAAGTGAGCAGATGGTGAAGAGAACGCCATGTGTGGTACCACTGGAAATGATTTGTTTTATTTCAACAAATACAGTAAAGGGGAAGAAATTTTACACCACCGCTTTGCTTTTCAAATATTTATTTTGCCCTATTCTTTCCTGTTTTTAATCAGCTTACAAAGCAGTTCGTTGTCTTCCTACTTCAGTAAGTTTTAGGCAAGGGATCGCGCAGCATTTGGGCCAGTATTTCAGTGGACAGGATCCAAGACAAAATGTGTCATCACATAGGTCCTCATCCGCCGACTTCTGTAACTGCGTATGAGTTTATTTACTGTGGGATAAAACCGTTGTGGGATTTGGTATTCTGTTCCTGAGGTACATACACAATCAAGTGAAGGGTGAGAGTCATATTCTACAGAGTTGATCTTTTCATAGACCAGACTAATTTGGTATTGCTGGGTGTGAGCTGGCACCTACTTTAAACTTAAAACACAACGGAGTCGGGGAATCTACATCATTCATTCAGTTAGGTAGGTGAGGCTGCTTATATTGAGGAAAAACAGGCAACTGTGTATAACTTTTTAAATTGGCTTATCAATTTCTTCAAAAATGCCTATTAAGAATGGATTGCATTGAATCTGTAGATTAATTTAGGGAAGATTGCCAGGTTGACAAAGTCATAAAAATGGTCTAATATTCTAATTCATAAAAATGGTCTTAAAATTCATGAAAATATTCTCCCCCACCACCATTTGTTTAGGTCGTATTTATTTTATAAGTTTATTTTTCAGTTCTAGAGATTACATTTGGTTCTGTTTAAGGTTTCTGTTTCTTTGCTGAATTCCATTTCTGCATTGAGACTTTCGTCCATTGAAACATATCTTTTCTGGTTTGATCTTTATCTTTTTTTTACATTATTGATGATAACTATAATATCACTTAAAATTTGGTCTGATAGTTCCAACATGAATTTCAGGTTTAGACTGAATTTTCTTTTCTCTTGAGAATGTTCTCCCCTCCCAGTTTTTCATATTTTGGATAATCTTGTATCCTAGATGTTATAAAAAGTAATTTTGTTTTAAAAAGTAATTTTTTAACTGATCTTGAACTTCACACCCTTCCTGGATTTCTCTCAAATCTCAATTCAGTTATTTTGTCTTACACTGGACTGTTTTGAGTCTGCTTTGTGTATGCACAGTTCAGGGGTCAGTCAAAAATGTGAATAGACAGAATTTGGGGATTCCATTTTTTGGTTTTTACCCTTGAAAGGTTTGCCTGCCCTCTTCAGTGGGTCAGGTTTTATGGCTACATGTTTCTAGTCCCTGGCCAGAAGTCTGGGTCCTTCCATGTAAACCGCCTTCTGTGTGTGGCCCCTGGACTGTATTTAACCCAGGGTAAAAACAGTAGAAAGGGGAATTTACTCAAAAAGAGCTCCCCTGTTCCCTTCTCCAAGTGAGCATGAACTCCCCACCAGGTCTGTCTCCTATTCACCACCTAGTAACTTCAGGTAATTGTTTTATGTGTTACTTCCAGGTGTGATAATTATTTTATGCAGACATGTTTATTTTGGTAGGGTCTTAGTTTATCATTTTAAGAAACAGAGCACCTTACCTAAAAAGCAATATTCCAAACTACAAAAATGTCACTGAGTCTGTGAATTCAACTTGGACTTGAAATACCTTCTTTACCCCACTAGGGACAGCTCCCTTTGGTGTGAGTCCCGCCTCAGTAAGCTCTCTCAGCCATTCAGCGTTGGCCGTTCCTGAATATTCCACAAACCCCTCACATTGCCAGTATATCATATTCTTTCCTTCATCAGTGTGGCTATTAACCTACAGCATCAAATGGTAAAATTGAAAGAATAAACTCCTAGTCATTGATTTAAAAAAAAAAGAAGAAGAACAAACAAACAAAAAGGAACCTGGACAATTCTTACGTCAGTGAGATTTAGGAAATTCTCCAGAGCCTGTCTTACCACGAACCCTTGCCCGTCCCTGGTTTAGGGGTACAGCCTATTATTCTTCCAACGTTTCTTTTGGAGCTGATTTTAATCTATTTTTACTAGGCAGATTCATCAGTTTACTCATTGTGTATTTTTTACTTCTTCTCAATTGTATTTTTCTCACTACTTATCTCTATTTCTCATGTTTACTTCTCAATGGGCCACCTACCAGGCCGATAGCCTACCCTTAATATAACTCCATAATCGAGTACTTCTTGTACCCTTCTTTTATTCTCAAATTTCTACACATTTATGGCAGAGACAGGTTACAAAAGCCTACATTTCTTTCCTTCCTTGCCATCATCCAATTTCCTCCAACTGACTTAGAGTTGTTCTTGAAATCATGTAAATATTTGCTTAGGATTTCATCCTAATACCCCACTCAGTGAGACATCAGTGCAAATAAAACAGCAGGAACAAGTCACAGAGAATTTTCTACATTCTACAACTTAACTACTAAAGGGAATCTTTATTTAATTAAAATTTCATATCTCTTATTTCCGCTCATAAACAACACTGAATTTCTCAGGGCCCTGATTTGCATTTTCCATTTCCTTTGTATTAATGATGCCTTGAATTTTTGGCTAGACCTCCTTAGGAAAGTCATTCTCCCTTGAGTTGAGTAACAAATGGAGTACGCTGCTTAGACATGGTCTAGATTTCCCAACAGTTTCAGAATGAAGCAGGTCACTGCCAAGGCCATTATCCAGAAGTATCTAAAATACCATGAGTCTAGATGTCTAGTCAGAGGAGTCAGGCAAAGTACAAATGAGCTGTCAATTGTTAAAATATTTTTTACCTGTAGGTTAAAAGAAAAATAATTTGCCTTTCTATGTGGATATAAAAATAGTTCTGTAGTAATTACTCTGTGTCAAACACTGTTCAAGCACTTCACCAGTATTTACTCAACCGTGGTGGTTTCTGTTACCCTAGTTCTGCTGAAGTTCAGGCACTTGTATATGTTATGTTGTCTCACACCCTAGGTTCTGGCTGAGTGGGAGTTTGAACCCTGGTATTTGGCTCTAGAGTCTCTGCCCTCAACCACTACACAGCACTGTGCTGTCTTTGTAAAAAGTGTCCTTTATGTCCTAAGAAAGAAGAGTGCTTCAAGAAAGGACTCAAATCCAACAATAAATAAAATAGAGATGCCAGACTAAATTAAGTGGCTTAAAATATCTTAGAATATGTAGGTAGACATAAATGAATGGTAAAGTGAATAGGGATGCTTTATGTATTAAACCATACGAAATTGCCATTTTTATATATAAAAATATCTGAACATCAATGATTTCAAAGAGTTCAATCAAATATTAAGTCAGACTTAACGAGAAACCCTAATAGTAGTAGGTTGATATGAAAAACATTAGCTGGTTCAGTAAGATCTATAGGGTAGTGAGATGTGGCTGGGTGAGAGAGCAGAAGGAAACTCTTCTTACAGGTCTCCTCTGTCACTGAGGAAGCATGGGGAAGTGTTGGGTTGGCCACAAAGTTCATCTGGATTTTTCTGTAAGATGGTGCTAGGAGCGCTAAATTGCCTGTAGCTTCATTCAAAACAATTTTGTTAGATTGTATTGTGACAGCTGTCATATCAGCATGCATTAAAAATTATCAAAATTGATGAATTTTTTGTGTAGTCATTTTAATATTGAAGATGAAAGAAAATATACAATATTTTTGGCATGTTATGTTTTATTAATTCAAGAAAGATATAAATGAAAAAAAGAACCCACAAAAAGAGATTTGTGCAGTGTATGAAGAAGGTGCTGTGAGTGATTGAAGGAGTCAAAAGTGGTTTGCAAAGTTCCATGCTGGAGATTTCTCTCTGGACAGTGCTCCACAGTCGGGTAGACCAGTTGGAGTCAATAATGATCAAATCAAGACATTAATTGAGAATAATGAATGTTATCCCATGCGGGAGATAGCCGACATACTCAAAACATCCAAGTCAATAAAGTTATTGGTGAAAATGAAAAATGTCTTTTATTTTACAAAAAAAACTAAATGGACTTTTTGGCCAACCCAATAAAAGTGCGCTGTAGGTCTTAGTGGAGACACACAGCTGGGTGCAAGAATGCCTTAGTGTGGTGGGCAGTGGGTCAGTATCTTGTTTTTGTAGAAGAGTGAAGAAATATGTGTTTGATTACAAACTTCAAAAAAGGAAGAGTGTTTCTGAGAAACTGACCTTCACTGCAGGCATGCAGCCCAGAGCCTGCAGAACAGGGCAGATCCAGAAGGGTGGTGGTGGGTGTTCGGGATCCCACCCCACACAAACCCCTTTGGGAATGTCAAAAGGAATTTCTCACACCTGGTCAGAGCCTCGCTCTCTGTGGGTGGTATCATCCCCAGCTGTACAGAATCTAAGTATGCTACTGTCTTTTATGAGCTGACTCTGGTGGAACGCAACATGAAAATACTGTGACCTAAAGAAATCACCATAACTTTGAACTCCAGGCAAAGTTGTAAACATTACTGACATTTCTTGATGTCATTTTGATTGTATTTTCTGGCATTCCTTCTTAATTAGTTTTGACTGGACTGAGGCAGACTTATGCTTAAAGTATTCTTAATAATTACATCTACAATTGTCCAAAGTTTTCTTTAACAGTGCAGTAATGTTCTTTTTTTCCACATTTTTATTGTTGCTCAAGTACAGTTGTCTCCATTTCCCACCCCCATTCTCCCCTCAGCCCCAACCATCCCCACTTCCCACCCTTGTCCGAAAGTTTTTAAGAAATCAGAGCACACTATTAAAACTGCCTGAGATAAAAATTTAAAGGCGACTTTAATGCTCATGGACATGAATAATTAGAAGAGAATTTTAGGTAAAATCTGAGGAACTGTATTTCCTGTGATATCCTTTTCATTTCTCTTGTCTCGTGAGCCAGGTGCTGTCCGAGCTATCAGGCATTCTATGCGTGTGTAGTGTTTAGAGTGTACTTGGAGAGAGCTGATATTTCCTTTTTGTCCACACAGAATAAGGGTATTTCATGGAATTGGTATACCTATGTCCATCTCCAGGGTTATTGAAAAGGGAAATGGAGAATTCAAAATTGGGGGAAACACAAATTTGAACACATTGTTTCCTAGGCCTGGTTTAGCATGGTGGACCAAATTTAGTGCAAGGAGGGGAAATGTATAAACCCCTATATTAGAGCAAAATAAAAAAAAAATCCTTGAATTAGAAGTAGCTACATGATTTATGACCTTCTGGAAAAAGATATTAACTAGAATTGATTGAGCCTGTAATAGGCTGTGTCCATGAGGATGCTTGAAAAAGACAAAGAAAAAACCAACAAATAAACATAATGCATGCTTAAGAAGAGTCATAGCTACTGAATAGAGTCTCAAGGAATCAGTGCCCAATTTTTACTGAATACAGCAGCGGTTCAGAAAAGACAAGTCATTCTATTAATAGCAATGATCAAATGCTTTGATATGTTTAATGGATAGATGCCATTGTCCTTCCCATGCTTTTGCTGAGATACAGAAAAGATTGAGGAAACAAAGAGAAATATATTAAGGAAACAAAAACAACGAGAAGAAAAGGCCTGCTGAGTTGTCACAGGCAGAGGGTTCAACCCTGGAATGAGTAGAAAGAGCTGACTTCAGAAAAACCAAAGCCTGAGTGCTGAGGAGTGCTCTGGGGTTTTGAGAAATTAAGCTTTGTTTTACCCAGTATCTCAGTAAACATTTTGGAATGTGCTAGAATTGTTTATATCAGCCACTTGCTTCTGATGAGCAGGCCAGTGGTCAGAACAGCCAGATCGGAGTAGAGCTAGAAAAAGCCCTCTGCAGAAGGTGGTCCTTACACCTAGTGGAGCCCTCACTCCCTGTTTGTGATAATCATTCACATGCCACATTCTTTATCATTAAAGACATTTTGCATTTTCTTTCCTTGGAATCTCTCCATCAATTACCCCATCATCCCAGGGTAACAAACATGATAAAGTATATTAATAGAATTGATAGCAGAATTAACTTGTAATTCTGCTTTTAAAAATTTAATAGCAGAGTTGAATATGCCAACATAAGGAAGAAATAAAGTCAAATATATTTGAAAAAGTAAAAGTGATCAAGATTCATTTTCCTCTTGAAAGACTGAGACTGGGAGATTAAGTTTTAAAAAATAAGCACATATTTTTTTAGGTGAAATGAACTAAAAACAGTAATAATGAATAGATGAAAATCATGAAATGGGCAGAAAACTATCTGATAAGTATTAAACAGAAACAGAAATGGCAATATTGATAACAGACAAGGTGGAATTTAGAGTTAAAATAATGAACTAGGAAAGTGACATCATGTGCCAACTAAAAACCATAGCCCATACATACCCCAAAATAGAAGATAAATATACAAAACAAAAATATCAAATATATATGTAGAACTTGATACAAATGGACTTATGACATTTCACACAACTCTTTCAGGATCAGATATACTTAGTGGAAACCAAAAAAGGAATGGGGTAAGGTAAGTTTTTAAAACACCAACCTACTTGATTTAATCTGAGTGTGTGTGTGTGGAGGGAGAGGGAGAGCATTGCTTCCTGACAGTAGACAATTCAGGTTTTACATTTTACTGATATAGACACAAAACCAACTTATTTTTCCACAAAGGAAGCCTAGATGAAATCAAAATAGTAGAGAATTTACAGGCTCCAACTTCTGATCATAAATCAATA